>WJFA01002671.1:0-15100 GCA_009870155.1 Pseudobourletiella spinata | reverse complement strand
GAATACAATTGTTAAATTAGTGTGATTTTGTTTATTTAATTAATGATTAATGAAATAAAATTGCTAAATTTATTTCAATAATTAACAATAAAATAAAATTGATACATTAATTTAATTTCGTTTAAATTAGTAAATAAATTATTGGATTATAATTTCGTCTCCCCACAATAGATCTGCAACATGGAAAATGTGGACCCATTGGGGATTCACACGGGGGAATCCATTGTCGTCGCTCCGAGTCAGACCCTGAGTAACAAGGAGTACTTTATGCTGAGGAATACGGCATTGAAGGTTATCCGTCATTTGGACGTTGTTGGAGAATGCAATATCCAGTACGCGCTCTGCCCCACATCCCAGCAGTACTACATTATCGAAGTAAATTAAAGCCTTATGTATTACGTAACCGTGTATTCGAATGGTATATGCTCTAACGTGAGACTTGAACGCGCAGGTGAATGCGAGGTTGTCTCGGAGTTCGGCCTTGGCCAGCAAGGCCACGGGTTACCCCCTGGCCTACGTCGCCGCCAAGTTGGCACTGGGAAAGTCGCTGGTGGAACTGAAAAACTCTGTGACGGGATGCACCACGGCATGTTTCGAGCCAAGTTTGGACTACTGCGTGGTCAAAGTGCCGCATTGGGACTTTCGGAAATTCTCTGGCGTCAGTACGAAGGTGAGTCACATGTCCGTGTTGTTCATCATCAGAGTCCTTCACCCTGACGAATGTGACCTTGAAGATTTTTTTTTCTATTTTAGATTGGCAGCTCAATGAAAAGTGTTGGGGAAGTGATGGCAATCGGGCGGAAGTTTGAAGAGACGTTCCAGAAGGCATTGCGGATGACGGATGAAAATGTTTTGGGATTTGATCCGAACATCAAGCCGGTCAATGAGGAGGTATGTCGGCCCGCTTACTGTAGACCCTGGAAGCCTTAAGGAACGTTCTGATTTATTCTTTTTTTCCCCGCAGGAATTGAAATTTCCCACGGATCAACGGATGTTTGTCCTGGCCGCTGCGCTCAAGGCGGGCTACAGTATCGATAGGCTCTACGAATTAACGGAGATTGACAGGTGGTTCCTCAAGAAAATGCAGAACATTGTGGCGTTCCAGCTGAAGCTGGAGGACTCCACCCCGAAATACATTGACAAGGAAACGATGCTGACGGCCAAACAACTCGGGTTTTCCGATAAGCAGATAGCCAACTGCATCCGGAGCACTGAGCTGGCCGTGAGGAACGTTAGGGAAAACTATTGTGAGACACTCATTTTATTCTGAAACAAATTTAGGCACTCGGGATTCATTTATGCATTTTTCTGTGGCAGGTATTTTACCGTTTGTGAAGCAAATTGATACGGTGGCGGCGGAGTGGCCAGCATCCACAAATTACTTGTACTTGACCTACAATGCCGACTACCATGATATAGATTTCCCGGGCCACCACGTCATGGTCATTGGTACGTACAACTTGTTTGGATGAGCACGAATTTTGGGAAAGTGGTTCAAGTTATTGACTATGTGTGTGTGTGTGTATCGTTTGGAAAACGTGCAGCTTGAGCGGAGAGTTTTCGTGAGGTGGGTGGGTGTAAGTTTTGAATATGTAATTCATGTGTAAGTTTGGCCTTTGGTATGATGCCAGGTTCGGGAGTATATCGGATTGGAAGCTCCGTGGAATTCGATTGGTGTGCGGTGGGGTGCATTCGTGAGCTCCGGAAATTGGAGAAGAAGACAATCATGGTGAATTACAATCCTGAGACCGTGAGTACGGACTACGACATGTGCGATCGATTGTACTTTGATGAAATTTCCTTCGAGGTTCGTACTCGATGCCATAATTTTTTATTATTATTTTTATTTATTTTATTTATTTTTAATTATTTTTTATTTAGTTTTATTATTCTTTTAATTTTTTTAATTATTTTTTATTTTATTTAGTTTTATCACTTTTTAAATCGTTTATTTTATTTAATTTTAATTATTTATTTTTCTATGCTACTTATTTATTTTTAAACTTTTTGTAGTTTTATTTTTTATTTCTTTAATTTTAATTATTTATTTTTAAACTTTTTATAGTTTTATTTTTTATTTCTTTAATTTTAATTATTTATTTTTTCATGCTACTTATTTATTTTCAAACTTTTTATAGTTTTATTTTTTATTTATTTTGTTAATTTATTTGTGTTACTTTTTTCAAACTTATTTACTTTCATTTATTTTTTCATTTTTTATGTCATTAACTCATTTCATTATTTGTTATGTTTAATTTACACTTTCATTCGTAATTTTTATATTAATTATCCTTTTTGCTTTTTTATCAATTATTCTACATTATTTGTTTCCTTTTTATTTATTATTTTATGTTTTTTATTCATTTTTTCTTAATTTTTCAGATTTTTAAACTACTTTTTAATATAAATTTCTAATCTTATTTATCACTTGCGTATTATTAAATTTTTTTTAATTTTTAATTTTGAGTTTCTTTACTATGTTATATTACTTTTTTGTGATTTTTATTTTATACAATTTTTAATTCATTTGATTCATCATTTTGACTTAATTACATTTTTAGTATTTAAATTATGCAATGCTATACAATACAGTGGTATACAATGTCTGCAAAATATTTACAACACGTATAAAATATACGTAAAATATGCACAAAATTTATTTAAATCAATTTACATTCTGTGCCTTGCTTGGTGTGATTTTTAAGGTGGTAATGAACATTTACAACTTGGAAAATCCGGAAGGCGTTATCCTGAGCATGGGGGGTCAACTTCCGAACAACATTGCGATGGACTTGAATTATCAGGGCGCCAAAATCCTGGGAACATCCCCGGAATGCATCGATAAAGCAGAGAATCGCTTCAAGTTTTCCCGCATGCTCGATCAAATACGAATCTCCCAACCGAGGTCTCGCAATCCGGATCTGGTTTCTATCAAGCCCGCCATGACAGTTTCGTTTGAACCCATTTCATTATGAATCCATGTTTTCAGATGGAAAGAGTTGACGAGTTTGGAATCCGCCATAGAGTTTTGCGATGAAGTCGGCTTCCCCTGCCTAGTTCGCCCTTCCTACGTTCTCAGTGGAGCGGCCATGAAAATCACCTATACTGCACAGGACTTGCGCAAGTATCTCCAATCCTGCAGTGAGTTGACCAAGGAACGACCCGTCGTCATCTCCAAGTACATCACGGAAGCTAAAGTATGCTCAACTTGTGTCCTTCAACATTTTTATGTGGACGGTCGGAAACTAAAGTAATAATAACAATAATAATTCTTCATAGGAAATCGACATTGACGCCGTGGCGTGTGAAGGGGACATAATGTGCATGGCCGTCTCAGAGCACGTGGAGAATGCGGGTGTTCACTCTGGGGATGCGACCTTGGTTACACCGCCGCAGGACTTGAACCCCGAAACGGTGGCCAAGATCAAGTCCATTTGCCATGCCGTTGCAAAGAATCTCGAGGTCAACGGGCCCTTCAATATCCAGCTCATCGCAAAGGTAATGCGGACACTTATGATTTTGATTTGATTTGATTTTGAAATTTGAAGATATGAGGATGTTGCACTTTTGTTCCTAATTATTATTATATTATCTCTGCAGGATAACGAATTGTATGTGATTGAGTGCAACGTTCGTGTTTCCCGCTCCTTTCCATTTGTATCGAAAACTCTGGATCACGACTTTGTCGCGACGGCAACTCAAGTCATCGTGAAGCAAAAAGTGGAGCCTGTGGATATCATGAACGGTTGTGGTCGCGTTGGAGTCAAAGTCCCACAGTTTTCATTTTCCCGCCTTGCAGGCAAGTGGCTAATGGCTAGCAACCAACCAACCCACGACTTTTTCTGTCATATTTCAGCCAATACTGAAACTTAAAATAATAATAATAATTGCAGTAATAATAATGATACTAATAATAATTGTAATAATAATGACAAAATAGTGCTAATAATAATATTACTAATAATAATTATAATAATAATAATAACACTAACAATAACTACAATAATAAATAATTTAATCGACCTATTATTGTGTTTTTAGGGGCGGACGTGATGCTCGGCGTGGAAATGGCATCCACCGGAGAGGTGGCGTGTTTCGGTGAGAATCGCTACGAGGCTTACCTCAAGGCCATGATCAGCACAGGCTTCCAAATACCTCAGAAATCCGTTCTCCTCTCCGTTGGGACGTACAAGGTAAATCATGCCGTACTTTTTTTTAAATTTATTCCGGGATGGATTCCCGCTCAAAATTTGAAAACAGATGTGTTTGAAAATGGAAAAAAAATTTCTGGTTCCAGCACAAGGCGGAACTCCAGCACTGCGTCGCCACCCTGCGGAAGATGGGATTCAAACTGTACGGAAGTTTCGGCACGGCCGACTATTACTCAGAGCATGGGATACCGGTACAAAAAAAACACTCTTATTTTCCCCTCAACTCATCATAATATGTACAGTATAAGGATAGCGAGAGAAACTGGCTCGACCTTTGACACGGTTTTTAAAATATTTCCACTCATTTCTGGACGTGTCAGAGGCTTCCGAAGTACAAAAATCACACTATATAGCATTACAGCATTGATTCAAAAGACACAGTTGTGGTAAATAATGTGGCGCTAACTTGGAACTTGACTCGCAAGCGCACACACACACACTGTAACGAATCACGGAACTTTCCCAACGACGACCTCTAGTCTGTGAGCTCTGCGGGTTTTCACGGTAAGGTCAACGGCGCCCTCTAGTAGAAGAGCATTTCCGACGACGGACCAGGGGTGGGAAATTCCAAAATGGATGGCGCCGAACTTTGCCTGGAATTGCTTCTACTGTCAGGACTGTGCGTTGGCTGATTATGGTGGTGGTCGTGATTGGCTTTCGTTCGAGGTGTCTCCTTGTCCAGCGCTGGCGGTTCATATGTGTCCTCGGGGAGGAGGTAATCCGCATGGAGATCAGTCCCCATCAGTTCCGTAGTGTTGTAGCCCTGATCCTGATCTGCTCCAAGTCGGAATTGCTGCTGCGGCTGGTAGGAGTGTCCGATGCGGTCCCCGATCCGTCGGATGGAGGGTACGTCCAGCGGCGTTTTAGGCAGTGGCCTACTCGAGCGCCGCAGCTGGAAATTCTGGTCCATGGAGGGCGCATCCGCGCCGGAGTTGTTGAGGAGGCCGAGGGACGAGCCGTCAGGCACTTCCAAGTAGACGGGGAATTTTGAGCGGATGTATTCAAAAGCCTTGCTCCCGATTTGCTCCCGCAGCTCCTTCACTCGCCGCTGAAATTTCCAAATAATAAAAATAATTTATAATTAATAGTAAGAATAATATTTTATAATTAATAATAATAATAATTTAAAATTAATAATAGTAACAATAATTTATAATTAATAATAATTAAAATAATTTTTAATTAATAATAACAACAATAATTTATAAATTCCATATGCATATTCCATACCTGGTAAATCTGAATGTCCCAAATGAGGAGGTTGGTCCCCTGCTGGGGGATGGCCAGGGAGAGCCGGCAGAGGTTGTCGACGTGGAGGACGTAGGCCGTGGCCTCGGCAAAGGCCTCCAACTCAATCCCCCGCTCGGCCATGGCGATAAAGTGCTTGATGAAGTACTTGAGGATCATGACGAGCCGCAGGTTGCTGAACTTGCTCACGGGGAACACGGTGATGTCGATGGAGCTCTCATTTTCGGGGAGGACCGGCTCCGTCTGGAGCCGAGCCGCCGCGGACCGAGCCCTCGACTGCTCCCGACTCCTCTGGTTGTTCAAAAGCTGCTCGAGTTTCTTCCGCAATTTGATCTGCCGCTTGTCCCCCTCGGGTGACTGGAGTCCAAAGTTGGCGCGGAGCATGTTCTGGATGGGCTCCTGTAAGGATGAGGGAAAAGTTGAATGATGATTTATGAAATGATTTAACCCGCAGGTTAAACGTGGGCTACAGTGCCCTCATGGCTAGATTCTCCGTGTCGTGAAATCTGCCCCTCAAGATTCTGCTCATATATTTTTTTTTTATATTTTATATTTCCTCTGTCTAAAAATGTTTATGTCAAGCGTCTCTACTCACAGTTGTGCCCCTGCCATTTTCTGATTGGCGAACTTCTGGCGGCTCCGGACTCATGGAACCAGGGCCGTCTGCGACGCGGGCCAGTTTGGGATTTTGCTGTGATAGGAAAGGGAAAAAATTAGCATTCCTGCTCCCATCCCAAGTAGACTTGAGACGACTGTAGCAATTCGTAATAGCCATATCCGTTGACATTTGTACACTGACTGGCAAGGGGACAATTGTACATGTCACCAGCGCTCAAATCAGGGAGCACGCGCGATCCAGAGGTTATCCCAGACAATCACAATCTCCAAAATACGATACATGACCGCAAAGTTTTTCACCTTGGTACCCAAGGGGGGAGTCCGTCCTCCGTCCTCACTTCAAAATCACATGTTAAATCCCATAAGGATTTTCCAGTTTTGAATTTGGCGCTCACTACTCATTGGCGTCCACAGTGACGCCAAATGGTGAAAATTTAGTGTTACTCTTCCTATTGGCCCGGAACCTGTTGAAATGTTGGAAAAGTGTGTAACATTGATTTTGGTAACCGTCTGCGCACGCCGCAATACGAGAGGGGGATTTCGAGCGGGTTTTTCAAAAATCACTCGAAATTCAAAACTGGGATTTTTTTATGGGATTTAACATGTGATTTTTCAGTGAGGATGTACTCCCCCCTTTGGTGCCAAGGTGAACTTGAAGAGCTTGTACAACTCTCGGTCAAATCCGAGCTCCCGCGCGTAGGATTTCCCAGTTATCCCTAATGGTCTTGGATGACCTCTCCATCGCGCATGATCATTGATTTTGATCATTGTTGGTGACACATAAAAACGTCCCCTCTTCTGAGCTGCACCACTTACGACTCGGAGGAGGTCCTGGTCAGTCTTAACGGTGAGAATGTTGTAGAGTTTCTTGAGCTTGGGGAAGGGGTAGAAGGTCTCCTTGGGCTGCAGGTGGACGAGGTGGTCCAGGCTGTACAGGATGTGGACAATGAGGTTGTCCCGGACGTTCTTGAGGTCCTTCTTGGCAATGAGCGTCTTCTCCCGCGCCGTGCTCCCCAGCATGTTCTGCCCCGAGAAGAAGCTCGTGAGCTCCGGCTGGCTCAGACTCTCGTCCAGCCGCTTGAGCACCGCCTCCAGCTTGACGCCCAACTGCTCCTCGTCCCACAGGATAAAGTCCAGCTCGCACAGCTGGTACAGGATGTTGCGGACGTGGTCGAGGCCGACGCCGAGCGGGCCGCGCGGGAAGACGAAGGCTCGGAAGAGGAGCGCTGCGAAAATGTAGACGCGCCAGTGGGAGTGGCGGAACGTGTTGAGCAGGAGGCACTCGGCGTCCGGGAAGGTCATGAGCCACTCCTTGGCCTGGTCCGGGTTGAAAAAGTCGGGGCGTTGGAAGCCGGACGGGACGACGCGGAAGCCGCGGTCCACGATGCTGTCCACCTGGGCATTGCTGAGCCAGGCGTAGCGCGGACTGTCCTCATGGGCCGAGTAGGTGAGGGGCTTGAGCCGGTGGATGAACTGGACGCGCTGACGCCACTGCTTGCACTGGAACGTGGGCGTGTAGGTGTGGAGGAGCCGGAAGTGTCCCTCCTCCGCCCCGCGCCGCGGAGGAGCCTCCCCGCTCAGCTCCACCCCGCAGCGCACCGTCGTCCCCTGAACCTGAGCCTCCAGCATGGCCTTGTGCGGGAGGGCGAGTTTGAGGCCGAGCTCGTAGAAGTCACTGAGGAAGGCGTCGGAGAAGCCGGCGGAGCTGAGGAAGGTGATGATTTCGGGCTTTTGGAAGACGGGGTCCGTCGTGACCTCCGCTCCCTCGTCACTGTCCCAACTGTTGTCGTCGTCGTCATCGTCGTCGTCACTGTCACTCAGGGCCAGGCGGTCCTTCACCTTGGTCACGGTGACGAGGCAGTTGGGGGCGAGCTGGTGGGTGCCGTCGGAGGTGGTGATGATCTGGCGATTGCCGCGCTTGTACTGCCAGAGCCATCGGAGCTGCGGCTTCCGCCGCATGCTCGCACCAGCCGCCATCTCAGTCAGTCCGGACACACTGCTGGAGAGAAAGTAGAAGTGCGCCTGGTTAGAGTTGAGAGTCGGAGGGGATTTCCCATTAATTGCTATACTCTCAGTGTGATAGGGGATTAGTAGAGGGAATTGGATCATGGAGAAAAACAAAAGAAAAAAAACTTAAAAAAATGTAGTAAGAAAAAATCGGGGTGGAACCTGGAGGCGGACATGGAATCGTACCCTAGGTCCGACGTGAATGGCGAGCGGCCGTGTGGAAAATTGGGCAAATCCTCCTTCTGCTGTGGAAGCTCTAGGGGGATTGGAGGTGGGGCCCTTGGCCTGGAATTCAAAGAGGATCTTCATTTAGACAATCACAGACGGTTTTAAAGGGATCTCCTTGTGGGGGGAAGAGCATGTGTTTTACCGAGCAGATGGCGACCAGCGAGGTTGGAGGAGGTCGTTGGACAAACTGCGGGGCGATACTCGGGTTGGAGTGGTGGGCTTCGGCGGGGCGGAATCTATCCGGATCTCCGGTGGCTTATCCGACTCCTATAATGTCAACACGGTTAGGTTTCACATGATGAATTGTGGGTCAAGTTAAAGCAGTGTGTTGCTGCGTGAGAATGTGACGTGGGATTTTACGTGGATTCCTGGCAGGTTGGGACTCTGACTGGCATGCTTCGTGTAGGCACTGGGGTAGTTGCGCGGCAAAACTCCCTCCACTTTGAAGTTGTCCAACCTGCCGTCAGCTTCGGATGAGTCCGAATTTTGAGCTCCGCTGCCGTTGTCCAATGGCCGCTCCGGTCTGCGGATCAGTAGGAAATTTGTGAAGCTGATATTTATTGGGAATGGGTTTGCGGAGACACTTTTGCGACTGGCATTCATTGAGGGACTCATGGGTGAGGGGACGAGAGTGTAAAATATATTAGGCGGAATATCTAATTAAATCATTTGAAGACATTAAATGAAATGGAAAATAAATAGTATTTAATTATAAATGAAATAAAATTGAATAATAAATGTATTAAATTAAATAAAAAATATGTACAATTAAATTAAATTAAAAATGAAATAAAATTGAATGAATAAATTAAATGAAATAATATAGAAAATGAACAAAAAAAATAATTAAAACGAAAAAAATTGAATAAATAATTAAAAACAAAATAAAATTGACTAGATGATTAAAAACGAAATCAAATTGAACAAATAAGTATGTTAAATCAAACAAAAAATACGTAGAAAGGAAGTAAAATTAAATAAATAAATAAAATCGTCCCACTTATCCACTTACCGGGATCGTCCAACGTGGACTTGGCTCACGACTGGGAACGTGAGTCGTTTCTCCAACCTGTGGAGCAACTTGTCCCCCTCCCGCATGTTCTTCATGCTCTCCGTGTCGTCTTCGGAGATGAGGGAGGAGGCGTAGCTGGACACAGCCTCGGAAATCCTATCGGGAAAGTTTGCCTCCGTCGCCATGCTGTAGTCGTAATTGTCATTCAGCTCAGGCTGGACGAGCTTCGTAATGGAGGCACGGTGGGTCTGTTGATCGTCCGGGAGGAGGCGAACGTAACCCTTTGGAACTGCGGACAGTGTATAGATGTACAGGGTCACCAAAGAAAGGAATTGAGAGAAGAAATGTATTTGTAAAAATGTGTAGTGTGTAATTATGACTTACTCCGCACATTCTTTTTCCGACCCTCCTCGGCGGTGATTTTGAAGCTCGGCGGCTCACTCATGGTAGAGGCATAATGGTTCTCCTCTACAGCCTTCACGGCATCCTCCAGATGAACATCAAAGTTTTCATAGTTGATTAGAAAGTCGAGCGGAAGGATCCCCTCGCACTTGAATGACGTCGGATTCAATCTGTGCCTATACACACATGCAAATCGAGCGAGTCAGTTGATGGGAGGACAAGTCATGAGCACATGATGGCGCAGTCATTATATATCAAAATATTTTATTTGGAGATGACAAGAAATATGGTGGGCGTACCCATTCAAATGCCTTTCGGGCTCGTCAAAGTCGTCCAGCTGTGCTTGACTGCCATTCTTCTCCCCTGACTTGGTCTGGTAAACAAAATACTTGGCCAGGACGTGGCCCATTCCCGACATGAGCAAGATTTTCCGGTCCACCCCATCGCTCCGCTCCTCGTCCAATATCCGATTCAGTCGCTTCTCCGTCTCGATCTTGAACTCCTCCGCCTGTTTCGTGACTCTGTGCATGGATTTGACAGGGAATTAGACGGTTATAAAATATGTTTTCCACTCCAGTGCTTCCATTGCAGTCACGTAGGAAATGGATTCCTAGTCGCTATCGTTTGAAACGCAATAAAGTTCCCACTAAAACTTCCACCAAACTGAAGAAGGCTACCTTCACAATACAATCTTTTAGCGTAAATGGGGCCTCTTGCACATGTCAGAAGCCCTGGAATCAATGAGAGGTCCTGAGATTGTCCAATTTCGAATTTCGCGCAACTACTCATTAGCGTCCACAGGTGCGAAAATTTTGTGAAAATTTCGTTTTATGCTGACCGGCTCGTAAACTCTGATGAAATTCAGGAAAAGTGTGTACAGTACTGATTTTGCTAACCGTCCGAGACGATGTTATGCGCATGCCGGGCTACGAGAGGGATTTCAAGCGGGGTTTTCAAAAATCACTCGAAACTCATAACTGGGATTTTCTTATGGGATTTAACATGTGATTTTTCAGTGAGCACGTACTCCCCCCTTTGGTGGCGAGGTGAACTTTGATAGCTTGTTGTTGTAACTCTCGGTCTCGGTCAAATCGAAGTTCCCGCTCGTAGAATTTTCCAATTAATCCATATGATTCGTCGTGGACGGCCTCTCCATCGCTCACGATCATTGATTCATGTGCTGGTGATGGTGACTAGCATAAAATTTTCCCCAATCTCGCACAGTTCAATCACTTGAAAATGGCTGCTCTGGGTACAAGCTGGATTCTCAGATTTTAAACAGTTTTTTAACTTTTGTTTTAACTCGCACTGCGGAAGGCAGTCATGTAAAATTAAGTATGGCTTTCATCCATCCTGCATTGATTGAGCCGTCAATGTCAGTCATCAGAGCTTTGTGATTGTGAGTGAGTCAAGTTTATTTATAATTTTCAGCGACGGTGTGGCCACCGTGTTGGAATTAATAATTGTGAGCAGGGGGTGAAGGGTGCCACGTTTGCGAGCAGAAATCCATTTGGCATTGAGAGGTTACCAAATCTTCTCAGTCAGTGGAATTAGCTGTTGATTCAGGGTTCATTTCCTACTCGCTTTTCGATGCTTTTCGAGTTTCCACGTCCTTAACGAATGTCCCTAATATATTTTAAAAGCATAGTACAAACGCACGTTAGACAGGACTTGAGAATTCTAGCATTTTTTAGCATTAATTTGTCTATGAATCAGTAGCGAATGTTTCGAAATGACGTCCTCCATTTGTTTTACTATTCATGAAATCGGTCGGACGGCTCCCGATGAAATCCATAGAAAAACAACTGTGCTTCAACATCCTGTCATACTCCGCGACTCACTGCTCCATTTAGCAATTAGTCTTTTTTGATGCTAATCAGAGAGCCTGGATAGGAACTTGTTAAATTGATAGGTGAAACTGATGACAAGCTATAGAAATGAAACCGCGGATTGATAAGCTAGCCGACAACTATACTTTCCCCTCTAATCAGCCGCTCGTTGGATCAAACGCGCATCGTATCATCGTAAACTTGAAGTGTTACTGCGATATTTTCGAAGGAATTGTACGTCGTTGTCGTCGTCGTCGTTCCTATGAAAAGATTGCCGGAGAGTGTGTTCGAAGCTGAACACAAATGGGCCGCTACCGCCTCACTGTTCTCCAATAGCAGTCAATTCCACATGCCAGTATGATTGATTCGTATCAGGAATACCTCAGTTAGAGTTCAATTACTGTGCATAATATAGAAATCGGGACATCTTACTTGTCAAAGTTATCGAAGAACTGGATGGACAGGATGAGCTGGTTGAGGATGAAGGTGGGCTTGTCGTGGAAAAACTGGTAGCGGAGCCGCTCAAAGTTGTGCTCCTTGTAGGAGTCGATCAGGTTGTTGAGAACCTCCTCGCTCGGCACTCCGATCGTGTTCGCATTCTCCGGAACCCAGGGCAGTCCCACACTTATCTCCGGCAGAGCATCAAGGTGTTTGGAACAGTCACATCCCATGATGATGATGATGGTGATGATTATCGTCGTCGTCGTCTGTACTTGTATCCACTTTTTCCCCGATTCCGATCCGATCCCACACAAACTGTATTGTACAAATGTTGTCCTTGCGTCACACTTTTTACGAGCTACACGGTATTACACAGAGTTAGACGGGCGGAGCTTTCCGTTTGAAATAAAACTCCATGATTTTTTAGCTCTGGATGATGATGATGATGGTGATGTGGATGATTTAATCATCAGATGTGAATTTGATTCGGGACTCACTATGTAATATTCCAACGTCCAACAGGAACGTTGTGTGAGGCAACGAAGGGTAGGAGGTGGTGATGGACACTAGAAACTGTGTAGGGGATCACAGATGGGAAAATTGTCGCAAGAATCCGCAAGTCTGATAATCTAATCTGCGGGAGCGGAGCAGTTTGCGATTATTGTGATGTAGTCATCCTAATATATTCCCCCCTGACCCTGGCTCGCTCCGACATGGCTCACCTGCGAGTAGTTTCTGATAATTTCCCTGATATTCCCTATAAAACTCTCTCATCTGATTTATGTGTTTGCGCGTTTGTATGTGTGAGTGTGTGTTCACTGATAGTGTGGCGAGCGGAATTCCTTTGGCAGTGGAACAGACCGGGCAATATTAAGAGCCTTACCCACACACCGTTTATCTTGTGCATGCGGATGCCTGGGGTTCTCCTCATGATGATGATGATGATGATGATGATGATAATTATGATTGTGATTATATGAACGTTCACCGTTGCACTCTCGCTCATCATCATCATCATCATCAAATATCCTGCTAATCAGTTTTTATGGGGAACTCTGTATTCACGCAATTATGATTATTAATCGTGTTCCTCCTAATTTTTATCTGACTAAACAGGCAATTAATAATATTGGTACTTGTGACTTTTTTTTTGCCTGATCCCGAATGCGGTGAATTCCCCTGAATGAGAATATGTTACAGCATGACGTTATTGGTCAAGCTTGGAGACATACTCGGTCGGGCGGCGGTGCTGTTGCACTGCGGCCCGTTTTGCCTCTGAAGTTACCGACGGCGGTGGTGGTTTGTGGTGGTGTTGGTGGTGGTATTGGTGAGACACCATCATCGTGATGACCACTACCGACCTTATCGACCATGCGTCCATAGTGTGGCCCGAGGAGGAGGAGGAGGAGGACATATGAGTACATGTATGATGATGAGTTGAGTGAGGTTGTGCAACAACTCCATGTGTATTATTATTATTATGTGTTCATTGCGTGGCCCATTCAGGTGGAGCGTGTGGAATGGACCTTTGAGAATGTGGGTGGGGAGGAGGACGACCAAGGTCAGTTGATCAACCTGACGGATTATTTGGCGCGGCGGGAGTTGGAGTTGGTGATCAACTTGCCGATGCGAGCCGGAGGGGCTCGCCGGGTTTCCGCCTTCCTCACGCATGGCTACAGGACGCGGCGGCTGGCCGTGGACTACTCCGTCCCCCTTATCACGGACGTCAAGTGCGCCAAGCTCATGGTTGAGGTAAAGAGTGTCCAGATTAGAGTAGTAGCACGCTCATGAGGGGACAGCAATGGGGAAGAATACGTTTCAAATGTAATAATAAATGTTTTTTTAAAGGCTATCTATCGGTTGGGGAGGAAATTGCCGGCGGTGAAGCCCCACATTGACTGCATCACGTCCCGGCGGACCATTCGGATCCCGGGGCTCATCGACGTCCACGTCCACCTCCGCGAGCCGGGTGGGACTCACAAGGAGGACTTTGCCAGCGGGACGGCGGCGGCCTTGGCCGGAGGGTTCACCCTGGTCTGTGCCATGCCCAATACCCAGCCGGCCGTCGTCGACAAGAGCACCCTGTCCATTGTGAAGGAGGTAAAGGGATTGTGAATATTTGTGGTGGGGAGTTGGACGTGAATGATGGTGGTGATGAATGGGATGATGAGATGGTGTGGATCTTGTGTGTGGTGTTCCCACACATTGCTAGATATAAGTTTGTACTTTGAAAGTCACTATAAAATAATCTGGATGATGAGGTGGTGATAAGTGGAGGGATACGGTTTGACTCGTTCAAGTGGTATATTGTAAATTATAGTTGACATCACATGTTAATTCCTCTTCCTTAATGTTTGTTGGTGGCTGTGAACCAATTGTTTATGTTTTTTACGCGCTTTTGCATGATTATTTGCATTAATTTCAAGTTTATTTTATGTGATATTCTCAGCATGTATTTTTGCCAATATTTATAGCGATATTTTGAGCGGATTTATCTTCAATGTGTGGAGATTTTTCGAGCGGATTTATTTTCAAGATGTGGTGATATTTTGAGCGGAATTTTTGTGGATATTTAAAGATGGTGGTAATAAATTGCAATGGTTCTGTTGTTCTGTGGACCACCAGTTGGCGAAGAAGAGCGCCCGCTGTGACTACGCCCTCTTTGTCGGGGGAACGGAGAAGAATTTCAGTGACATCCCGGAGCTGTCCTCGTTGGTGGCGGGGCTCAAGCTGTACTTGAACGACACGTTCACGACGCTCAAGATGAATGATATATCCATCTGGTCAAAGGTAATTTTGCTGGGTTTGCTCCCGGGCTTCCCATTATTGGAGTCGTTGGGGTTGTCAGTGTGTGCAGGTTGACAGTGTATGTGGGATTGGGTGAGCGGTCAGAGCTAAAGATAGCAGCAATTATTAGCAGTTGTGTAATAAGTCGAGTGTGAGGTCGTCACGTATCCGTTGAGGATAGGGGAATTTCTAATTTGAGGCCTACCGTAGGGAATTACTATTGAATGATCTATATTTATTGATTCGTTGCATGAAGCAGGTGTTCGTCCAACTCACGTCCATTAGGAGAGCGTACTGATGATGATTATGATGATGAT
>WJFA01002670.1:0-15101 GCA_009870155.1 Pseudobourletiella spinata | reverse complement strand
CCCACAAAGTTAAGAAATAACCAAAAATTGCATGCATATTTTGCGTCATAATTCCTATAAAGTTGCATATTTTCCGTCATAATCCCTGAAAATGTTGCATATGCAAACCGTCATAAACCCCCCTAAAAACGGTCATAGAAATCCGGTCCCTAATTATAAGTGAGCAAATGAAGTCATTGCACTGAGAACGTGTCGGGTGAAATAAAATCAATAGCTGGGTTTCAAAACTGTTGCTTGGGAACAGCGATGGGGGAGTTTCAATGCTGACGAACATCTGTCGACTCAAGTGAACGCATGCTCCATAACAAAACGTGGATGTTGTGATGTATGATTGTTCATCGTTGCAGCGGCTCTGTGCAGTGCTCTGAAAATTTCGGAAGAAATCGAATCCATCTTGGCTTGTTCGTCGAATGCAGCAACAAAGTAAGACAGTAGTGGTGTGAACCGAGTTGAAGTGCGCAGTTCTGTGGTTGCAAATTCTTACGACATTTACCAATTTATAAACTACAAATTTTTTGCTCGCTGAGCGTAAGATATTTCAAAGTTTTACGCATTGTTTCAAATACAAAGAGGCAAAGAGTTTTGTAAAGGCTGGGTTCTTCATGTGAATGGACTAATTCAGTGCGCATTTTGTTTCAACGTCTTGGATAGTGGAGTTACGGGAACTTTCACGATGCCAAATAAATGCATAAAAAGAATTTCCCTCACTGCCCTTTGTTGAACGAACAGGAGTGTGGTAACATTGTGCCAATTTCCAAATATTATTGGGATATTCCGCGAAACTTTAGCTATCCAGACTGTTGGGATATTAAAGACGTGTGTGAGTACTATTGGATCGTGGTGTGCGAGAAGTGAGTACACAGACTGCCTTTTAAGGCGCCATACCTTAATCCCTTCCTTGATGAAACTGTGGGAAGCAACTGGCAATGGATCAAAGATTTACCAGACGTCAACTACATTGCAATGCGCTCTGAAAATAGAAGACTTGAGACATTTTCTTGTGTAATCGACAGAGATCGCGCCAAACTATTTGCTCCGTCGGGATTCTTTTGCGTTTACTCGAATTCTTGCAGTGCGTTACTTGTCGCCTAATTGTTCCTGACCGCGAGTTCTGGAACGACGACATTGCAGAAGAACACAATAATCGTAAAAAATGTCCCATTGCAAGTGGTAAGGAGACAGAAAAACATAAGACCAAAATTCAAAACAAAAGCTGAAGTGCCGCCAGATTTTTTTTGCATTTGAGCCCTATGACGTCAGTGACTGTGTCTGTGCTCCCTAACGGGATGCAGCAGTCGAATAGTCCAGTAACGGTGATACAGCTCAGTCCATAGAGCAGTACTTTGTTGAACACCAAGCCGGCACAATGGAGTAGCAGGAACCAAATACTTATTTCAGAATTTCTTACACGTGTTCACCCTTCTCCTTGAAGCGAGTTGCACACGTAACTGGAAGTCCGCCTTCTGCTCGTGGACTGGAAATGATGTCCAAGTGGGGCTTGTTGTATTACGTGGTCACTATACGAGTTGAAGTGGATACAAATCCCTGTAGGAGTATTCGAACTGCAAAGACTTGGCAGTTTCTTTCCGCCTTCTCTGACTTTTGCGAGCTCGCTCGCACAGTGATTACAAGAGAAGATTGGAAAAATAGAAGAAAGTGGTTACTTGTCACAAATTTGATTCAGTTGCGGGTTGCACGAACTGTGGGAAAGTACAGAAAGAAATTCATCAACGGAAAAATTGAAGATCTCAAAACTCCATGATGAAAGTGCGTCCATGATCTGTACACTCAAATCAATCCTAAAGGAAACAAGAGCAATTCCAATTTTCCTCTTTTCTGAACAAGACACCGAATTTCCGTCAAAACCATTTCTTCAGCTTCTACAGTACAAGGGAATCACACCTTACTCAATTTACTCGCATATACAATCAAGTTTCTCCGAGCGAGTCATCAGAACATTTTTCGACCGTCTACAGCGTTTTATCACTCATTAAGACAGCAATAAATTCATCGATCAACTTCAACATTGTATATAGTCAGTATATGTATAAGTCGTATAATAATACAGTGCATTTGGTTACCAAGCGACGACCAAATGACATAACAAAGGAAGACAAATAGCAAGTTTGGGAGAAAATTTACAAAAAAGACTTGGACGAAAGGGATAATAGCCAACAGGAGAAACAGAGGAGTCACCTGGTGTCTCCACTTCAACGGGAGTTACAAATATCTCACCCGCTCCGTCACCTCCAACTGGAGATACAACTGAGTCAACTTGCTCCTCTGCATCAACGGCTCCGGAAATTCCACAAGCTTATCAACATGAACCAGTACTCCGTCGGCAGCCCCGAAGAAATTACAGAAAACCTGTGAACACCAAAGTGAACAATGAAGAGGTTAAACACTGCCAAACTATAGTAAACCTAAATCGACCGTTGCATTTCGCCCCTGGTAGATTTGATGTTGGGCTCCTCTCTGCTCGTTTTGTACTACCTAAAAAGCCAACCAAATTACAAGCCACTGTGACAGAGAATCCCCCACCAGAGCCAGATCCTGAACCAGAACCAGTGTATCCTCATTTGGGAACCTCCTAATGTAATACCAGTCGATGCGTTCCAAGCAGTCTCCCTCTTGACGAAGTTTGTCTTTGACTTAAATTCTACATTATCGGGACGCGGCGTCATCTTTGGGTTTCACGCATTTGAAAATGGAACTAAGTGTGTCGTTACAGTAAATCTCAACGTGCAAACTTTCAAAAACAAATGGTTCCCCATACCAAATGATCTTGCAAAGTTATATGGTTTCAATCGCACGCTTTTCTATGCAGGAAGATATTACAGTTCAGAAATTGAAGCGCAAACTTTGTTTAATACTTTCCCCAGCCGTCATCCGTTTCCCCTGGAAATTTACATGCCACAAGATGATTACAATATTATCATACTCTATGAAGAAATTGAAAGCCTGGATACAATATTGATTGAGCAAATTGACGGAGATTTTAAAAAGTTTTTTAAGAAATGTCTGCAAAGATTTAAAAAAAATGATTTGTCAATAATTTTGAGTTTGATCAAGAAAATGTTTGCACCATTGAAGTTGAGAGTGCGCAAGGACGACAGGAGGACTATGTTATTTTGCCAACTGAGTTGGTCGATTGTCTGGGTTACGTCATACGTAACGGACAAATTCTATGTGGAAAGACTAAATCCCTAGGTCCCGTTTTACAAGATGAATACAATAAAATTAAAGTTGGAGATCGACTCTGGTATCGGTATGCAATACTGTACCAATTTCAACTTCCCCTGCCAGAGCGAAGATCACTTAAATTTGACGATGTCTTGCAAGATACCAATAATACATTTACCATATGGCGTGATGGAAACTACCCGATTGAATTTAAATATGAAGAAGGATATTTGGCGTTTCATAACGTTTCCTCAACCACCAAAATTGAGTTCCCTGACCTTTTGGATAAATTCTTTGGTTTCGAAGAGTAATCTGTCTTCACAAATGACACACGAATCTGAGCTATGAATCTAAAATCTGAGCTGATAAAAGAGGCGGAAGATTAAATTGAAGAGGAGCACGAAGGAGGAGCAATTTACAAGTAAAGTACAAATCTAAGGTGGTTCTAGTTGCCCACGGAGCACAAAGATTCGATTGACATCTATTGATCAATTCGTTGGAAAGGGGATCAGAATCAGCGATGATATACATGTTATTGGAAAAAATACTTAATACTTTATGCAAATTGAGCTTGTCGCGAAGGAGTACATTCCACCAGTCGTGAGCACCTATGGCATGTCAGAAAAGGATTCGGAAAAGGATTATTTTAATCGCTGAAGGAGAAAAGTGAAAGTATGAATGATTCATAGCTACCAGTTTATGAAATCTAGCCTCGCGGAGTTATGCGCCAATTTCAAGAGAGAGAACGATCTGTTTCCATCTTTAGTGAAAGACGGTCTCGTAAAATGTTCCCCTTAATCCTCCTGACGCAGAAGGAATGGAACTTTTGCATGAGAAACTTCCATTCTGCTATAGCTATCTCACGAGTCCGAAAATCTTGAAGAAGAATATTCTCATTCCGGAGCGAGAGGCATCTCTCTATAGTTTTTGTGTGTGCCAAAAATTCCATATTATGACTGAATGGATTAGCCCTGAAGAGTTGGAAAAGTTGGATTTTCTCAACTCGGAGGTGGGCGAAGAAACTGGTTATGGATACATAATTGAATGCAATTTGAAGCATCCCCTAGAGACTCAGCAAAGAACAAAAGACCTCCCACTCATGTCATACAAGGCATGCGTAAATATCTCAGAGTTATCGGTGCGGCAAAGAAATCAAGTTAGCAACTTGGGTACGATTGGAAAAATTTTACTACAACCATCAAGCTCCTGTCAACTTGTTACGACCGAGACTATTACGTTGTTTATTATAAAACCCTAAGATTTTATTTGACTATGGGGATTCGCTTGAGAAATATTCACAAAGGGATTCGCTTCAAGGAGCGCCAAATTTTGGCTCCGTATGTTCATTATAATACTAAACAGCGGAAGCTAGCATCCAGCGAGAACCTGGAGGATCAAATCAAGCTGCAAATGAACTCTATTCATGGAAAAACCCTCTCGAATAATACAAACCAGCTCGTCGTTTGCTTCGCAACTTCTGCGCGCGCAAATCCTTATATTTAAAGTGAGAGTTTGGAGAGTTTTAAATGCCTCTCGGACAATATTAGCGTTGTTCTCATGACACCAAAGAAAATTATGGCAAATTCAATTATCAAGGCGGGGTTTACAAACGATTAAAATTGAAATTGTAAATGTTCTCATAATAAATAAATTTATACGTTTGTTAACAAAAATTGAGTCTCCAACTCTTTCAAATGCTCTTCTTGTATCATTTTCTATGAGGAGCTAAGTCTAGATTTCATTCGCTGTGTGCTCACATTTTTATTCAAGATGTTAATATCTTCCATTTTAATCACATATCGACCATTTCTTCTACACGGAGATAAAATGCTAATTTCTCCAGTCCCAATTCTTGTGTGCGATGGATCGGTATTGCGCACTGCAGCTCCAGATCAAATTTATTGACTTCAACATAGCATCGCTTTACATCATCAAACTCCATACCAGGTTCACGAAAGATTCGCAGTTCTTTTCCTTTCGGAGATTTTACAATAACAATTCCACGGTAGTCTTCGAAATCAAACAAAATCATTTCCTCGCGGAGTGAATTTTTCCTGTCCGCGCAGATAATATCAACAACTGTGCCTTTGGCTCCATTAAAAATTCATGCAGCGATATTCAAATTCTTACGCAAAATAAAGGGGGCAGCCGATAACCGAGTCGAGAGGATGAATTCCGTTTTCAAGCGTGATGATGTCTTGAGCATTGGGAAATAGTTTTCGTAGCAGTATGCTGAAAGATTGTCTATTGGTCATTCAACTCTTTCTCGACGAATTTCTCGCTCATGAATGATAATTTCGGATATTTTCTAAAATTCTTACCGAATTTGTTCGCGAACATTTCATCGCATTGGGTACGCGTGTAAGGCATTGTTGAATTTCTTCTTTTCATCTTCTGTCATCATGTCCATCCTGCGCCGTCGTACATTATCAATGCCTTCATCAGTGCATTTACCTTTTCACAAGCGAGTGAGAAAACCAAAAAAGTGTGTTTCTTCGTTTCCATCATCTCCGGTTTGTCGATACGACTTACCCTTAATGATGACTTTGGAAATGCTTCGGTAAACCATGGAAACATCCCTGAGATCATTCAATTCAGCTTTTTTCATCATTGTACAGGAGTGTACAAAGGGTAATCACCTAAGAAAAAATTATCTCCCGACTGATAATTTTTCACAGATGCGAAAATTTTCTCAAGGGATAATTTCACCTGAATGACAATTTTCTTGAATGGGATTTTTCGCCTTTAAAGGTATTTAAAACGAAATTTAAAGGTATCTCATCGATTGCATGTAGCTGATAATGATCTCCCACGAAAAGAACGGATACGGATCCAAACTGCTGCTCCGCAAACTTTGGATTCACTCTTCGGAGAAATTTGTCAATGTAAGAGAGGAGAAACTTTCCGCACATTGACATCTCATAAATGCTGAGAAATCGGAGGGACTCAAAATGACGCTGAATTGAAGGATTCATAGGTTGGCGCAAGTGTTCTACTCAGTCAAGGTATGACTTGAACGCGGGAATGCCAAAAAAGCTATGAATGGTAGTGCCTCCAGCATTGAAGCTCGCCATTCCAGTATAACTCAAGCCATTTCAGTATCCTAAAATCAAAGTCGTCCTCGGGCAATTTTTCTTGGACAATTTTTCTAACGTGAGAAATCACTGCCGTCTTCCCGGTCCCAGCTGTTGCTGTGCCGAAAAGAAGTATACGGACCGGATTCGTACGCTGTTCATCCTCCTCTTTGCGCAAAAATTTCCTACAAGTCTTTGGTATCCATTCAACTGCTCAAAGGAAACTTTTGCTCAGCAGAGTCAACACAACCCAAATTGCTTTTCCACTTTAGGTAGAATTTTTTTTCGCACGGATTCACAAGGAAATTCAATTTCCATTTTGGTACTTGCTTTTAAATAACTAAGCCTGAAAGACAACTGACTCTTAAGAGAATCACCTCACTATTACTGAAACATGAAGATACTAATCCTACGGGCAACCTTTTTTATTTTTAGCGTGATCGATAACTCTCCGCAATGGGAGATCGCGGGATTGAAAGGCTCCTCGCGGTGTGAATGAACACCTGCCTGCTTTAACGAATTCAAAAACGGTCAACATTTTGTACCTAATCCTCCCCTTCAAAGTTTTAGGTTTCATTATTCGTGATTATCCTCCCCTGAAGATTGGACGTGTTTTACCGTCACTGTTATTAAATTTTTCAAACTCAATCCACAGCGCAAGTGGAAGAAGTGAAAGGCAAGTTTTATCTTTTCTGAAAACTTTTTTCCTTGCGGAATGTTGATGTGTGTGCATCTTTTCAAAAATTGAAATTTCTTATATTTGTTTACTGTTTTGTAAATTTAGGTTCATTTTCGATTCAGCCCAATTACCTAGCGGGGTGTGTGGTTTCTGCATATTACCCACCGGACTCGTACTTTGCTGCAGAATTCAAGCCTACAATGGTAAGTCTATCTGCTAAATTATTTAATGTTTTTCTATTATGCTAAATTCTCTGATAACAGTTTATCTTGGTTGCTAAATTCTCTGTGAAAATTATTTATCTTGGTTGCTAAACTCTCTGTGAAAATGTTTTTTCGTGGTTGCTAATTTTTGTGTGAAAATTTTTTTCTTGGTTGCTAGTTTTTGGGTTTCAACCACGACAAGCAGTGTGAGTACATCTACCTCTACCGCAAGAATTTAGGTCACGCCAAGACTACGAAATTACGATTCTCCTGCTACGATGCCAAGGGTTCCAATGACCGGCACATGGAAAAGACCTCTGCTGCTAATATCCGTGCGGAGGGGAGAAATTTTATCCTTTTGGAAATTATAGACTCGGAGATGATCAGAGCCGAAAAACTTTACTATCTTTGCACATTTCTATTATGAGCGGTCAATAATTGTGCATAAATAAAACTCTTGAAAAATGTATGTAAAAAATGTAAAAATGTAAAATCTTCCAATGATCACATCATTTCTGGTTCAATTTATTTGATCATTGCGCAAAAAAATTACTCACAATATCAAACTCATCATCGCCCCAATTTCTGCGCGGAGTAGCGGACTAAGCCTCACCGTGCTCACTCGGTTCTTTCTCTAGCAGCTCAAGAAGTTCAGCGGTTTTACTGTTCTCAGTTTCCGGATTTCTCTTGATTTCCAACCTTTGGAAATTTCGTGGATGTAACTTCTCCATCTTGCTCCGTTTCTTCATATTTAGTATGGTCTTTAGCAGATTTTGGTACCTCAACTTCGCGATTAGGAGAAAGTGACAATCCATCACCCGTCACACTGCTGCATTCACTTCCAGAAAGCTGAATAACTTCAATGGAGGCTGAGCTTTCGGGATAATCTTAAATGAAAGTAATTTTTCCTCACGATAAGTGCTAAATCCGCTAGTGTTTTTTATCTTTGCGGAAATGTAAATCAAGGTAGGTAATGAACACAACTCAAACAATTATTTCATGTGCAAAAAAATTTACAATCTTACTCTCTTCAGAGCGAGCCTCAACTAGGACTTGGTAGCGCGCCCAACAGTGTGGGCAAAGTTTACAACCACACACTTATTCATTATGATAATTTGACTTGATCCAACAATAAAGAGACAACAACGCAAAAAATAATCGTTAAGAATCTGTCTTAACACCAGGACTGTCAATAATGAACTAACAATGATCACTTCTATGAACTTCTCGCGAAGGAGTTTTCACGAACGAAGAGAAACTTCACTTTGGTGTGAAAAAAAATCTCAAAGAAACGCTCCTAACGGAAGAGCGGGTATGTTCTTTATCTATACGACAGACATCTCAATCGTTTCATCCAGTGTTCTCCTCGTTGTCCGTTTGGAGAAGTGAGGATCCATCCGTGTTGCTCTACGAACTTCTTTTATTTCATTCAACTCTGCGGAAGTCATAACGTTGTCAAACCTTGACCATCTTCTGTTCTCAACGTTCACGTAATGAACTCTTGCAGCTTCCATACCAATGTTTTCAAAAGGCACGTTTTCATAAGCACCTGCACATATTGATGGTGAGACAATTGGAGGACTTTCTGACGGCGTTTCCGTAATAGGCTCAATGAGAACATTGTTATCCCTCATGCGCGCCCATGTCCGCTCCGCAACGGCCATTCTGTTCTTGGCAATGTTGAACCTTCCCAACCGATTTTGACAGCGACGATAAAGGAAATAAATTGCCAGCGCGCACGCAATCATTCAAACAACAGCACCGATCGTTCCTGAAAGATCAGACAGAATTTAACTTTTCGAAGAGGCAAACAAGAAGATGCAATTATCCGATCCGCTAGGATGTCATCCACCGGGATAAAATATTACATTTGTTCACGCAGCACAGAGGCAAACAAGAAACATTCATTGGAGGGGGTGATATGATCTCTCACGTATGATCACATTAATGTAGGACATTACCGAAGATGGAAGCCAGTAGTGAACTCTCTGAAGCAAGGGGGCATGATCCCACACCTGAATAAATCATGGTGTAGAATCTCTCCACGTTTGCCACATTTGGGGTGCAGCAGAATCTGGAATCCTCCAAGACAACGAAATAGTTTCCCATCGTCACGTACTCGACACACCTGGCCAGTGTCCAGCCACGAACTGTAAAAAAATGCAGTGAAATACCTTTTCGTAAGGATAACATTCTCCCTCCCCTCTCTACAAACTTTTCAAATTCCTGTTTATTGTGAAAAGCTGATCTACTTTTCAACAATGATAATTTCCGCTAGGAGAACTTGTGAGAAAAGCACTCAAGATTCTAGACTATGAAAAAGGTACATGTTTATGCTCTTAGCGGAGTGGAGTGAACGCAGAGTAGGGGGTCAGAAAGGGATCCGAGCCACATGCAGAGTGAGTCACGGAGTCATTACCTTGTTTCGCGGAATATGGGTTTACTTATCTCCCCCTTCAATCTTGTTGTCAACCCTTGGTGAGTTGGAATGACTCGAGGAACGTTCTCTTCTATTCGTTCAATTACAATATTATTATTGTAATATCACAGTATTTTCAGTTCATTTATATATAAGTTCAATCATCTTAATTCATACGATATTTATCACCGATAATTCATCCTCAAGGATAATCAACCGTCTAGAGAATACTCCGCTCAGAAAACTTAACAATTATAAGCACACATTCCTTTACATTTTCCCACTTCCATAAAGCCCGTGAATGCGGCGAGTGGCTTCCACACTAGCACTTCGCTTGGACGGCGGTCATGGACGATGCGTGCGGCATAATACAGCATGCCTAGTCGCTCGGCTACAGGAGGTTGGGGAATTCGGCTTCGGAATCCTTGACGCCCGACGAGGAGTGGAAACATTCCCAGCTACATTTCTTTCTTCGAGGAATTCCTCTTCTCTTGCTTCCTCCTGTTGGTTGACATTGTCCTCCTTGCGTTCTCCAGCTTGCTCGCCAACGTTAGCAGCTGCTTCAACAGCAACGTCAGGAGCACCGTCAGCAGCGACGCCATCAGCACCGTGATGAGCACCATCGTTTCTGGCCACTCCCGGATTCTCCTCGCCTCCTCCTTCCTTGGCTTGGATCAAAGGATCTGTAATGATAAATCACAATTATCTTTGCGCGTAAGAACGTTGATGCACTCCGCAGGGATGATGCCTTAAATGACTACTGAAAACTAACCTTCTTCATGCAATTGTCTCATCAGACGCCTCTAGAATGTTGCCCAGAGGATAATACGGTCAGCAAAACGCCGAATTCTGTTGCGAATGCTTCGATGCAATGCTTTCTCCCCCCAATTGTGCGTTCCGATCCTCTCTTCCCCGAGTCGTTGGTATCTTCTCCGCATCATTGCAATAGCACATACGAGTCCAAACAGGATTCCACCTCCGAGAGATTTCCCATGAATCTGCAAGATAAAACTGACATCACAAATTACTTCCTTCGCTAATCGTTCTCGTTCTAGATAACTACTTTTCCAGATCAAAAAAAATCATCGCAAAGATAAAAATTCTTCGAAAAGATATTCTCCGGAAAGATCACTTACCATCTGAATCCCATTTTTGAGAAACACAATTCGGTGTAGCACATTGACCAGCGCGATCAAAGTATCCAGCCACGTTGTCATGTCCATCAACCGATTTGTAGCATCCTTCCTCCAAATTGCACACACGCACAACTGCCGAATGCACTCCGCACACTGTTTGATTGATCTGCAATCTGAAATGACATTTCAAAATAAATTATTCCCTCCGCGAAGATGATTCCCAAACGACACTTTATCCCGTAAGAAAATTATCCCGAGGGATAACTGTCTCCAAAGATAATTTTCCGCAAAAATAATGAATAGCTAACTAGAATTTAAGGTAACCTCTAATTGCTTACCTGACTTCATATTCACCGTGATTTCTTCAACAAAGCTCAAGTAGAGTGGTCAGAGTTGTAGCGGGAGAACAGCGATTGTCGTTCAGCGAGCAATACACTAATGATTAATTTCAAGTCAGAGTTTTACAAAGCTGCTCCCAGACAGAACATTCCTGAAATTTTCTTTCATGAGTGCGCATTGATTTGACTGGAGAAAATTTGGATGGACCAATTGTCTTCCAAGATGCAAACTGCGACGCAAGAAAGCTGGAGTTTGTTTAACAATGAGTAAAGTTGAGGTGGATATACAAACGTTTAAGAGTCTGTCATGACAAATGCGTAGCTTTTCGTTCCTCCTTGCGCACAGGATAACTCGCGTCGGAGTTTTCTACGCAACAGCGCTACGTTTCATTGCGGCAAAGAGCGTAAGTGTCGTCGTGAAGGTGACGTTGACTATCATTAATAGTACGTAAGCACCGTTGTTGGAAACGCGCTGATATGATAGTTGTGCACGAATCTCCCTTGTTCACGGTGATGCGGTCCGATATGCTAAGATATTGCGCGCAAATAGGATATGAATGAAACATATGTTCGGATAAAATAAATTTATCCGATAAGGTGAATGACATGCTTTGCATAACAAAATTTATTTTATAAAATTATCGCAATCATTTTTGTGCAGGCATAATAATACGCATGTACTTAGGTTTGATGCAATTAGTACCCTCCAAAGGGATCCCTTGCGTGACATCCGCTCATTAAGTTCCCCTCTTATGCGGTCTTGCGTGACCGAGGGGCAGCAACAGGCTCCATGACCTACCCCAACACCTGCTCAAGGTCAACGACCTTGAACAGGTGCACATTATTGATTTTATGGAAAACCCCCCAACTTTCTAACTACTAATATTTTTGTTGTGGAAGATAATTACATTCTGCAGGACTCTTTATCACAGAAAATTGCAAAGTTTCTTGAAAATTTAAAACAGATTCTTTGATTTGTCTAACTGTCACAGCTCTAAATAAAATATTTGAAGACCTAGGATTCATGCTGCAATATAATATTTCCGTAGATCAAACATTAGGACAGCTGAAGCTTACTCAAACTTGAGAAAACTTACAAGGGTCATTTTTTAGATGTCAATAGCGCACAGCGCTGACTCTATATGCTGTGCACAGCTTATCCATAAAGATTACCTCTTGCAAAGCAGTAGGCGCGGGAACTCAGATTTGGTCCTTCTGGAGGGTTAAAAATCTGAGGTTAATAGTCAATGTTAAATCCCGTAAGGATTTTCCAGTTTTGGACTATTGAATTCTCATTAAGCTACAGCATTAGAACGCCGTAGAAGCTTAAGAACGTGAAAAATGTTTTTTTGATCATGAAAGATAATAATACTTGCATGAAACAACAATGGTGGGATTTTTGTGGCAGTTTTCATAAATCACTCATAAATTGAAACCGAATAATTTCTTTCTTTGGGATATAGCATGGGATGTTTTAGTCGTCTCTTTTCTTCCTTTTGCATAATTTGACCTCAAAGCTTTGTGACCCTTTTATACGGGTCAAATTCGAGTTTTCGCACCTGCTGCTGTGCGAGACTTACTCGTTATCAATTAGCTCTGCGGTCAATGGGATGTCCGTGTTGTGCGCCATTGACATGTGAAAAAAGGACCTGATTAGATGACTAGGAAATCCCTACCGGATTCAACATGGAAACTTTCTGTCTAACTGAAATTTCGTAAATAATGCATACTAAATTATGCGAGAGTAACTTGCTCGATGCGTGCTGAGCTCAGCGGGACGTCAGCGCAATGCAAATTTTTTGAAATTTACGAGTAGAAAGTAAATTTCTCGCAATAAATAGGAAATTTTTGAGATATCTTTAAGTTGAGCCACAGCCCAAGGAGGATCGTAAATTTCTTTGTTAACGTAGATCCGCCCCAGCGCTATTTCAAAATCTTTCGTCAGTGAATTAATGGATCTGCGTCTGCTGTTGGCTAGGACACAAAAGTAGTGAATATAATGCATTTACTTTCCCAACAAGGGGCTTTACCATTGCATGCATTTACTTCCCCGGCAAGGGGCTTTACCATTGCATGCATTTACTTCCCCGGCAAGGGGCTTTAGCATTGCAGGGGTATGTATATGTGCGCGAGGTCGGTCAAAGGGTGATTACGTCACGTACGTTTAAAGGTACAAAGTACAACTTTTATTCAAAAATTACTCTACTTCGTAAATTGTATTTTGAACGTCGGGGAGTTTGTTGGGGCTGGTCGAGTGGGGTTTGAAATATGTCGACCGGATTGATGATGGGGGCGTCGTCAGTCAAGACTTGTTGAGGGATTAGTTGGCTCGCTTCTGGGATTTGTTGAGGGAGTTCAGGTGGGATGATCGGGGACATTTCAACCTGTTCAAAGTGGGAGCAAGTTGGACTTCCCAATAGTCTTGCTCTTCCTATGGATATGCATATGAACATATAATATCATGATTATGCTAATTAAGCATACGTGACTCACTATAATTTTTTCGGCGAGCACATGAGGGTCGTGGAGCGAATTTCCACATCAGCACGGTAAGGAGCAGTAGAAGAAGCGTTCCACAAGCAATGCCAATTATTAGATGTATTTCTGTTGTGGAATTGATTATGAAGAAATCTAAAGATAATCAGTTTAAACTATCTAGCATACCGAATCCAAGCTCCTTCACTTGTTCTGTCACAGTGGTGATGGATGGAGTATGCGAGGTGTCAGTGACACTCCTCAAGGATGGAACTTCAGCGGAGGAGTTTTCACATAGACTGCTGTCCATTTCTTTTTTAGCCCAGATGCAGGTCCCGTTCCACCAACAGGAGCGCTTAGTGCACGGATAGCACGAACTTAATTTGCTGCAAACTGAAGATTAAAGTTAATTTTAATATTAATTTAAATAATTATAATTGTTAGCACTCACATTCGTCCATGTTCCACCAGGTTCCTTGAGGGCGATGCCCGTGCGACGTCGGCATATATGATCAACACCTATCCTATGCCCACACTTTACACGGATGTCATGAAACCGATTGAGAGGGGTTATGCACATTACTAATATCAAATCCATAGAAAATAACACTTATTAAACTAAAAAATGCAATGACTAATAATAAAGTAATTTTGGGACCATAAGTACTTAACATGGTATCCAACCATTACGAAAAAACATAATAATGTAAAATCAATAGAAAACCATCCAAATTAAAATAAAAAATGCAATGAACATTAATTACGTTCTTTTGGGAAAATAAGTACTTAATATGGTATCCAACCATTACGAAAAAACACAATAATGTAAAATCAATAGAAAATCACCAAAATTAAAATAAAAAATGCAATGAACATTAATTACGTTCTTTTGGGAAAATAAGTACTTAACATGGTATCCAACCATTACGAAAAAACGAAATAATGTGAAATCAATAGAAAATCACCCAAATTAAAATAAAAATGCAATAAAACCAAATAATGCCAAATAAGTTTAAAACCATCCGAGTTAATTGCAAATGTGTATTGAATATTACTTAGAAATTTTTAGGGGGACTTTATATAACATGATAACAAATCATCCCTGAAAGGAAAATAAAGAGAATTAATAGAAATTGGTACAATTTTCAAGTGCCGATAATTAACATAGTGAAAAATATATCCATAGACAAGAATAATCAACCATTCAAATTCCAATAGCAAATCAATACAATTCAATTTCATTTTGTAATTCCTCAAGGACTTGCAAAATATGGTTGATTGAGTCACTTTTGAACGCAAGACGTTTATCAATCTGAAGGTCCGCGTCTTGATCTTTGAGCTTCAAAATGTGGATAAAGTGTGATTTCCCTGAAAGAATCAGCTTTATGAAATGGGTGCTTTTTTAAGACAACATATAATTTCAACTTACCCAAACGAGAGCGACGAATCCGAAGGTTATGAACCTGATAGCAGTATTTTGGGTGAAAGAAGTTTGGGTCAACAGGATCGTTGACAGTCAAGTCTTTACCGGGAAACTTTAATCCTGGAGGCTTGAAAATATTTTCCAAGGTAGTTCCATACCGTCGCTCGTAAC
>WJFA01002669.1:0-15104 GCA_009870155.1 Pseudobourletiella spinata | reverse complement strand
TTTGATAGTGGCAGTCAACCATAGCTAATTATGGTTAATATAAGGGTTATTCGCATCATTTTGGATGAGGATCCTGATGCGAATGCGGATACAATATGCTCTTGAGCAAGATGTGAAAGAAATTGCATCCGGTCCCATTTTCTTTCACTTGAAATTTCTGTTGTGTGGGATGCGAAATATGTGTAATTTTTGGTCTTGTAAACGCGCATGAAATGAAATGTAGTACGGTATTTCACATACATGGTAGAAAACTTGCATCGTATCCAGCTCCAGAGCCTACCCTGAACTTTCGTTGACGAATACTCTGGAGTTGACATTTAGCCGTTGCTCCTGTCATACGACCAACTTCGAAAGACAAAGGTGTTTGAATGTGCGCTAAAGTTGGAGTTATAATTAACCTTGCACCGTTATGCATGCACATGCTTCCCCTTGCTTCCAAATCTCCCTATCTGAAGATTCAAGACAGAATCAACAGCGATAGGTAGACCAGCACTGCCGCACTGTTTTACTCATAGTAAATCTTGGCTCCATATAGTTATCCTTGTACCAATGAATGATGCAGATATCGCCGAGGAAAATATGTTCTATGTTCCACATGTGGTGTCCTTGAAATGAAGTATTCACATGACTATAGTGCGTGTATACTATTTGAGTGACATAAAGGGACGGTGCCGAAATGTGTCAGTCGACAAACACTTGTAGTTGTGTGAGTGCTACTTGCCGGGTCGCTCGTTGAACCATTCAAGAGACACTTCGAAGATGTCTGATACCGTTGGAAAGGTAATGGTTGAACTGTGAATTTATTCAGCTCTCACTTAGTTTTTTTCGAATCATCGGTGGTTAAATATAGACATGTCGGCTTAACATTTAACGGTACTTATACCTACAGTGTCTTATATTTCCAGCAGTATGGTTTTAACATTGGAATTGCATAGTTGTTTGGAATATTTTATTTCACTTTTAAGAGACTGAAGGCACATATTTAAAAAAATTATGAATGTACGGAGTAAGTTTTTGTCACCTGATTTGAATGTTTTGAAGGAAATATCTAGGCTGGAGATAGTTTTGATTCATAGTAAATCCCATGGCTACTCATGTGGAGATAATCTAGTCCTAAGCGATGAGTTAAGCATTCTTAAGAACTGACCATCCGCATCGGCAGGAAACGAATTTTGGACTGATGACATTCAAGTGCTTTGGGATAGGGATACTGGCAGAGGTATACGGAGTCTGTTAGTTTGTTATAATTGGCTGCGATTGAATTGCGAAAGCAATGATTTCAGCTGAGATCATACATCAAGTGATGTTAGCCCACTTATAATTTGTGATACTCACACTTCGTTGTGATTTTGGTTGGTGATTTCGTAACGAGGCAGCACGATAAACTACGTCACGCAACTAACCAGCCAGGAAGAAAGCTGTTCCCTTTAAAGCTTCTGTGAAACGCAAGTGGATGTGAATGTTAATGTCTTTGAGAATGATAAGAAGATTGAATCGTTTATCTCATCTGTTTAAGGTCATCAAATGCCGAGCTGCTGTGGCATGGGAAGCTGGAAAGCCACTCAGCATCGAAGAAGTAGATGTTGCTCCACCGAAGGCTGGAGAAGTACGTGTGAAGGTTCTGGCGACCGGTGTTTGTCACACTGATGCGTACACTCTCAGCGGTAGCGATCCTGAAGGAATATTTCCCAGCATTCTGGGACATGAGGGCGGTGGCATCGTTGAAAGCGTAGGACCCGGAGTAACGACGTTCAAGGAGGGAGACCACGTGGTTCCCTTGTATATTCCTCAGTGTTATGAATGTAAGTTTTGCAAGTCGCCGAAAACGAATCTGTGTGGGAAAATTCGAGCCACGCAAGGAAAGGGGGTCATGCCAGATGGAACCACAAGATTTACAAGCAATGGGAAAACAATCTATCACTTCATGGGCTGCTCCACTTTTTCGGAATACACTGTCGTGGCGGAGATTTCCTTGGCAAAAGTAGCAGAAAATGCACCTCTGGACAAGGTTTGCCTACTCGGATGTGGAATCTCTACTGGTTACGGTGCGGCTTTGAACACGGCAAAAGTTGAACCTGGATCCAACGTTGCTATTTGGGGCTTGGGCTGCGTCGGGCTTGCTGTCGCCATGGGGGCGAGGGAAGCAGGTGCAGCGAGAATTATTGGCGTCGACATCAATCCTGATAAATTTGAAATTGCTAAGAAATTCGGCTGCACTGAGTTCGTGAATCCAAAGGAGATTTCAAAATCTATTCAAGACACGCTCGTTGAAATGACTGATGGGGGCTTGGACTACACTTTTGAGTGCATTGGGAACGTCCACACGATGGTTCGTAGAGTAGTGATTTAATGACTTGACCGATTTTGGTACGCGAGTCGAAGCTATTAATTTTGTCCGTTTAAAGAGAGCAGCGTTGGAGTCCTGTCACAAGGGTTGGGGGAAGTCTGTTATCATTGGAGTTGCAGCCAGTGGACAAGAGATTTCCACTCGCCCGTTCCAGCTGGTAACAGGAAGAACTTGGACAGGTAGTGCTTTCGGTGGTTGGAAGAGTCGGGATTCCATTCCAAAACTCGTCGAAGGATATCTACAGGGTAAAGTCCTTGTGGATCAGTTTGTCACGGGTGATCTTCCACTGGATAAAATCAACGATGCCTTTGATTTAATGCATGCAGGGAGAGGGTGAGTGAAAGGACTTGTAATAAATTCAAAATCTCATAAATTTAATACTAATTTGTGTCGTTGTTGTTTCCCCCTTTAAGCCTCCGCACGGTGATTCACTTCTGAATGAAGCAATATTTTGGAAATTCAAGAGAATGAGGTGACTTCTATTATGTATGATACTTCAACTTATTGCAAGAATCGGACAAAATTTGGATTCTGTGCTCCAGACGTAAACGGTGCCTTGAAACTGCAAATATAATGTGAGGATCTGAAAAGTTTTCTTTCAAATTCTTCGGTATCTCTCATTTATCATTTCTACTTTCCCTCGTGAATTGAACCAGTGATTGAAATATTAAAGTCAGAGAAATATACACATTCGATTGTTTCTTTTTATTTCAGTATTCCCTCACATGATTAGTAAATTGTATCGGTTGCACGTAGGTATTACATATTTTGAAAAATTCCACAATTTCTTTGCGGACTGTATGCAGACCGAAACTCAGGAAACCCTTTGACAATACAGAGGTACAAAAAGGAGTACTCAACAGATCCGTTGTTAATGCTTGTGGTCACAGAATCACTTCCATATAAACGCAAAATCATCAATGCAGTAATTACACAGTTCACCGTGCGGTGATGACCGCATTTAAACATTAATCGTCACATCAGGCTGCTCGAAACATCACATGAAAGCTCCTCTCCAAACAGAATACTGTAAGTCAACAAATTTTCAGTTGCCTAATTCCTCACACGACAAAGAGTTGTTGGAAATGGAATGTAGGTTGCACCCTCACCCAACGTTCATGTTTATTCAGTTTTTACTCGGATCAGTTTACAAGAGTAAGTATAAGTTCTCCAAAAATCTTTCGGGTAAGTACATCATCATCGTCATCATCATTTCAATTATTACTTTAATACTGCCTGCTGTCATTCCATTAGTTTACCTTAAATTTGTTTCCGTAGTATCTGCTATCAACTCAGCTATACTCGTTACAATACGTACAAAAAGACAAATTTTTTATCCTCTATTGTGAAACTAACTAGCGTGTGTTTATGTGTATCTGTACATATATATGTATATACATGTGCATATATTTATATGAACAGTGACTACTCCGGCTAATAGTAATAATACTATATATTTGCTAATCCTAAATTTCCCCCTTAACGTGGTTGGGTGGCGCAAAGCATGTAATATTACTTGTTAAGACGCAATAATGATTCATTTCCGTCGCAATCCTGCCAAAGTTCGAAGACATCTATTACTTAAAGCCATCGAAAGCCGTTAGGGGTGATTGTTCAAATTACAAGGGTAACATAACTCACTTGTGAGACACTTGAACAGAGCCTGGAAATATCCGTTGACATAATTTACCCCCCCCCAGAGTTTATAGAATTGCCTGAAGGGACTACTTCTTCTCTTCTATCGTTCCTCTGCATAACTGATCAGCTGACTTGAGTCAAGGGTCTCAGCGCCACATCAATTCCAGCTCTTAACCTGTAACTTCACACTGACCATCAGGCAGATTCCTGGACAATATTATGTGATTCGTCTTTCGTTACATCTCGACTTAAAATTCAATTCCTAGGGGATTCCTATGCAACTTCGACTTCCTATACCTTTAATCACCTACCTACATGGCACATAGTCAAGAAACAACAACCATATAACAAATAATACCGGGACATAGAGTCCCATAGGGTGCAGTTGCTGTGTTATATATCAGTGGTATCCAAAAGGCTGAAAAGGACACGAACGACGTTCGAATTGATGAAAAATCTCTTTGTTGGCTTTAATAGGGTAAACGAGAGACTAATTAAAAACTAAAGACTTGCGAAGTTAATCGAAACAGTCGAACATTGCAGTCAACACAAAAGCTGCTGTAGGGCTACACGTAGATTAGAGGAGTTTTATGGGTACACACTATACATATTTCCCCAATAGTAGGCTGGAATGTTTACCATTTACACACAGAACGCCTCAAACTTCCATCTAATAACCACATCAGAATTACAATGTTCCAAGTCAGAATTTACATGATGAGAATCATTGTCGAGGACAAATACAACTAACACACGCTTGCGGCCACTTTACCAACATGATACTTAGAGTCGCTTTAACTGTTAAATTACTGTAAGGTCCCGCACTCGACTATCAGTAATCTTCCCTTCCAAAATGCGACTGTTGCGGATCAAATCACTAACAATACAAAGTCCGGCTTGTTAAAAAAATAACTTAACAGAAACTTATATATGTTAATAATACATTGCGAGACCTCGGGTCAGTGCAGTGTGTTAATTTCAAGACTGCGGCTAAAGATTATTATTATTGTAAACGTATCTCCCTCCACATGAGAGTTTCTTTTTGGGTCAACTACCAAACAACATCCCTCAAAACTTCCTCTCCGCCAAACGGAGAGGTTCCAGGAGTTACACGAAACCTTTACAAAACAGAGTAAACTTGTTTTATAGCAACACAGTATGTTGACCTCTTAGACACGTCAAACAGAACTAGCCAAAATAGAAAACAACTCCCGCGTCAGTATCCCCTTCACACACGCACCTGAGTTTAAGCCGCATCCCTCAGATACACTTGCTTACCAGTCTGAAATGATTATGGTTACAAAATCATACTGAAATAATTATGTTCACAAAAAAATCTTTAATCAGTGAAAAGTTGTGAGTGAAGACTTTAAATCTCCAATGGACCATCTGAACTTCCCTCAATGTCGGAATCATCCTCGTCGTCCAAATCATTATCATCACGTGTTGAAAATGATCCTGTGCAAAAATAACAGTACATTTTTCACGCCCGTCACATCAAAAAGCCCCCTAAAAATGGAGCACCATCATATATTTCACGGTACTGCACCGCAATGCTTACCGCAGTTAGGTTTGCCCCTGGTACGGGTGTTTGCAAATTCTACGCCGTGTTTGTCCACGCACCAACATAGGCCGATAGAGCTGTGACATTGCATTGACTTGTAGTAACCATCCGCATCACACTGAGGGCTGTAGCTTCCTGTACCCCATAAAATTAAGTCCATATGACTCACAAGCTTTTCGTAAGAGAACAAGTGATTCACACCTCCCCACGCCACAAGAATACTTCTAAAAGTCACATTCCATCTTATGTACTGCCAGTTTGAGTTACTCCAAGCCACAAAATTGACCACATAACTCATTCTCATATGCATGTTCAAGAAACTCACACTATCCACTTTCCGACCTCCACTCTCATCCGCATAATGAGAATTACTCTTTGGGTTATTCATTATTTCGACCACTTCCACCTCCAAATGCTCTACTAGCACTTCACCCGACACGACACGCACACGAACAAACCAAGGTGTTCTAGAACAGTAGCTAACGCAGAGACTGATGACTCACCCAGTAGTCCGTTGCTCCCCACCTTTCTCCTCACTGCGGTGCACGGTCTGTCTGATTTAGCAAAGCATTTGCACCACTCCTCCGGACTGATGAATATGTCCCTGGAAGAGGATCAATATCATAATATCAAATAATAATTCTCGAGATTAAACAGCAGTCTACCCCGGACGGCCAGGGTAATTAAGAGAGTACTTCAACGCCATTTGTGCAGGTCCCAAATAAATAACCCATATGAGCACAGGTAACTTTCCCCTGAATTAGACATGACCTACACCACTTTTTCCATGCTGGCTTGGGTTTGGAGAGTAAACACAAATAAATAATGGTCTTGTACATATCTGGCTCCCTCGACCAGAAATTACAACTTCCGCCCTCCTATGCTAGCCTCACCCTATTACTGCAGAGAATTCTCATTACTCTATTTGAGTCATGATGTTGAGTCTTCGAGCTTCTTGTTATTCTTGTATCTACTTAACGTCCTCTGGACAAAAGCAGGCTTAGCGTCAGGTGAACAAGTACATAATTAATTTTATTATCCTTAAGCCCTCCTTATCCCATTTTCCTTCGCAGTCGTTCCACTAGTACAAAGAGAGAGTGTCCACATGAATTCTGGATGCACGCAGGATGTCCAATAAAACATGCTCCGTCTCTCTTTCTCCGGACAGCCCATCCCTCCAGTACCACTATCGCGCCTACCAGAGTTAGCACTAGCAAAAATTGTGTTCCCAACCGTACTTCAGCTATCTATATTAGTTACTTTTCCACAAATTATTATTGTTTCATTGTTAACTATTCGATCACAATTATTTCAGGCCTCACGGATCCAGTCCGACCGTGATTATTGCCCTCTCCGCCTCCAAACTGGTCAGAAAGGTAAAAAATATTGTTGCTAAACTACAAAGGAATCCTTCCAAGGAAAATTATTATTGCAGTTGATCACCATCATCAAGCATTATTCCCCACCGCACTGAAAAATAAAACATGAGATACCAAGTGACCTTCATCTCCTAATCCACTGTGTACTTTTACCAGATACGCGCCACTCCTGGCGCTGTGCGAGAGGATGAGACTGTCCCAGGAGAGAACGGAGACTCAGGGCCAACACCAATATAGCTTATGCATAAGACTTACATAGCTTACAACTCTCTCTCGAAGGAGGTACTTACTTGTCAGTGTCACACCGATCAATAAAAGGCTTTATACACTTTTCATTCCGATCATTCTCCAAGTCAAAGAGCTCTTGAAGAGAAAGTTGGTTGTCCTCATCAGAATTCAGATGCTGGAACATCCATTGGACCTCTGCCTTGCACTCTCCGGGGAATCGAACTGAAAACAAGGGAACAAAGCGGAGTCGTACATCAGTATACATGCTTAGTCACTCAGCCACATCCACGCACACACTTACAAAATACTCATCAACAAGACATAAAGGTACATTTGCACACTAAAGAGCCATAAACTCTCGCGCTAATCTCTCATTTATGCCCAAATGACACTCGATCCCAAGTCCTGATCAGGAGCCAGAGGGAAGATTAGGGAATCTCGGCACCCAGTATTCCCCCTGAAAGCTATCACGCTGGTCCTATACACAACTATTTCTTTGCATGCCTTCGTATACCAGGTCTCCGTAGCTACGTTCTGCTGACAGGGCCCTCATGTATAATAGTCGAGCCCGGCTCCGACAGCCGCAGCCTCCGTCTCACAGGGACCTTTTATTTGTCCGACTGTGCCGAGTTAGCTTACCATTAATCGTTTCGGAAAGTAGCACAGACCTCGTAGCTTCCGCGTGGAGCACATACTAGGACTAATCCAGGGGATAAACATAGGGATCCTCAATACTTCGTGTACTACCAACAAAGTCGCATCCAAGTCGTCGTCGTTCCTCCACAAACCATACTCTAAACTTCTTATTCTCAAACACTCCTTTTTCTCCTCCTCTTTCTCTTCCGCGGTTACAGCGGAGCTGTATTGGGGAGAGATGGAGTGTTCCTGAAAAAGTTCTCCTGATGCTCCATGTAATGCCTTAATCTCCTTAGCGTGAACCACCAGGACCGCGGAGAAGGAGTAACAGATGTCCGGGAAGAGGAGCCGACAGCAGAGAACACGGGAGCTGTACGTAATTCTGTAAATTCTCCTCTGTTCACCCTGGCACGAGTGGCCCCCCCAAAAAAACTTACCACGTTCAACGGACCAGACAGACTACTTTACCGGCTAGGAAAGGGGGGAAGGCTCGAAAATAAGGCCGGGGATTTAGGGAAAATAAGCCCTGCCATATTTCCCCGAGAGAAAATTTCGACTCAGTGCGCAAATTTGTTGAACTAGAGATTTGAGGAGTCCCAGCAGCCGGAGGGCTTTGATTTTATTAATATTTACTCTGACAAAGAACTCTTTCTGAAGACGCTTTACAGTGGCAGAGTGACTGCTCGGGGAGTGCGGGGCTCCCTCCTCACTTTATTTCCCTTCCTATGCTTAAGCAACCAAATGATTTGGGAATGAGCGCCCCTGATTTTGATCCATAAACTACCTAACCTCACATCACTTTCAACTACCCTCCCCTCCAAACTTGCTCTAAACGACCGTTAAATCCTATTCAAAGTTTCATCTGCCGCACTGTGGGAAGGAATCCGGTCCCGCCTGTAATGCTAATGAAGTGACCGCGGGACACGATACGGTGCGAGCGTAGGGATCCGTCCCTCCTACTCATATCCTTGGTGTCCATCTACAGAGAACCTCCGGGGAAAAGGGCTCCAGTGATCCTCTGCATTAAGCTGGAACACAAAGCAGTCAATTCTCTCCTCTCTCTGTCGCGGTGCGGGACCGAAAACCAATTAAGGGAATCACATACGCCATGCTTTCGCTTTTGTATTCCGCGGGAGCAGGGCGTGCAAGGAGGCAGGAAATCCAATTGAAACTCCATCCGAGCCGCCTACTCCCTCCCACCATTTCAGGGCAAACAAGGGAAAAATCTTTGCAAAACTCTATCCCAGTGCAAGGTCATTGCTACTGTAGTTCCCAGTAGTAGCCCATTTCCCCAACTGCTGAGCCGCCTACTCCCTTCCACCATTTCAGGGCAAACAAGGGAAAAATCTTTGCAAAACTCTATCCCAGTGCAAGGTCATTGCTACTGTAGTTCCCAGTAGTAGCCCATTTCCCCAACTGCAACAGAGCTCTCTCACCTCAACTTTCACTGGGAGCTCATCCTAGAGCTAGAAATGATGGTGTGAGGGGATCGGCAGGTTCGACTATACGAGCTTACGAAAGGAATACCGTACTTTTCGCTAATAAACTTTTCACATCGCCGAACCGAACCTCCCACTGACTCTAACCTAAGAGCAGCATCCAACCTACGCAAAAATAAATATATACATGTAGGTTAACGTAAACATCACAGTAAAGCATACACATATACGTCAATATAGTAAACACACCCACGACAACAACATCCCTATCTGAGGTAGCGCATTATGCAAAGACCAAAGACTAGTTTCGAAGAAAAACGGATAGAATTCAATCACAAGACCCTCTCATACATCACCGCCCCAGCCGTGTACATGGGCGGATAATAAGTTTGCCTACAGCATCATTCCGGAGGATAATGGAGAAAAACGAGTGGGGACCCACCTTGATTATTGCTTCGTCGACGCTTTAATTTCCGCTTCTGAGTGTCTGCCATAACGACGGAAAACCAGTCCAATAATCGATTGCCCATGGACTCCAACGCATCCTCACTGCAATCTAGAATGAGTCCAAAAAAGAAGAAAAAAAACCGTCAGCGACGTTAAAAAAATCGTGAACGGTGGGGGACTGTGGGAGGATGTGCGATTGATATCGGTATGGTCGGAAAGAAAAATAAATGGGACCATTTGGAGACTCGTACAACTGCTCTCCTACCCCTCCGACTCCGTCTTTGGCACAAAAGGAAAACTTGCTCGTCATCACTTTTGCCCCGGAGAAGAGTTCCACCTCCTCCTCCCCCTACAGTCGACTCCGAATCTCTTGGAAGCCATTACTCACGCGGAGATAAATCATGATGAGCGTCAGCGTCACCTTACCTCGAGGAATGATGGGTTTTGTATTGACAACTTCATTGAAGCTCCTCTGCTTGTCCGACGAGATCTTCTTGTTCATCAGTCCTGCGTAGTCCTAAAATATTCAAGAGACAAATTTCTTTGAGACACAGCATTCCTTTGAAGTTCAACTGAATAATCTCTGCCGACTTCTTACATAATTGCACCAGAACTTCACACACACACACACACACACACACACACACACACAGTTATTCATCCCATATAGTGAAGCGTCATGCGGGGATCCAAAATTTATGTGGATATGCCCTTCCTCTTGTTGATCTCAAGGAACCCGTACACAATTCCATATATGTCACACGAGGGTGGAAACAATTGTGGAGCTTCATAGAGAATGCCACCGTGTTCCCGCAAACTCGTGTAGACGGGACCATTCACCTCCACCTCCATCCACACAATATCGCACACATTATGTCAGCAGAATCCTATTTTCAGAGATCTAATTTTCCACATACTGAGACCACCTACTCCCCTCCCCCTCACCCTCATGAAAGGATTACGTTAGGGAAACAAAAAAATCCCTAACTTCATCAAGAGCGAGAGTTTCCACAGGCATTCATTCCTCCATTTCCCAACAACATGTAAAGAACTAGATACTTGCACTTCTTCCCTTCCGACGAAATACTCAACATGACGAGACGACAGTAAGACAAACGATTGGACCTGACATGAGGAAGACTTTGGTACTCCCGGTTCTCTCAACTCCTGCTAACGTGCATCATGCACTTCCAAAGCCACACTACTTCCACACAGGTACCGACATTGACGAGCCATTCAGTCAGTAATCTCGTAAAAATGGAAATGAAATAACTGCGAAGCCTCTGTCTCTCCTTCAACTTGTTTTCTCTGCGAATACTCACAAGTCGGAGGAAGCGTCACGTTACGGAGGCCCTGTCAAAGAAATCCCAAACCCTCCCCTACATTATCGTCCAGCCAAACCATCTCTTCATTCCGAGTGAAAATAAGGGGCGGCGGAGGAGGTATCACTAACAGAATTATTAGGGATCACCATGAGTCCGTGAACGATGGGCCAGCGGTGGCCCCCGTCATCACATCGGGGATCCTAACAACAACAAGAACAACAACAAGAACACAATTTCCTCAGCATACACCACACCACATGAAAGGGAAATCATTAGGGTCCACACGTTCTTCATGCAATCGGGGAAACTCAAATTTTGGGGGCAGACGCAGAGGCACTAATAAATTCCGCCACCCGGTCTGTCATCCACACCTAATATCTGCGGGATCCCTCCACCCCTCCCTCTCTACACCAGTATAGCTGTTACCCCTCCTGAGGCTTCCCCTACGGTCTACTGCAAACTACAACTCACACATTCATTAAGTCCATATTTGTGGTAACCTAATACGATTCTCATTGCGGCGAACAGGACAGACTCTACCAAACTCCTACTCAAGTTGCACAACCATATCAGTTGTAGGTTACTGTAGGACCACTACGGAGACGATATGTCAAAACTACTACTACAAATAAGACTACTTACTGCTAAGAGAGCACCCTTTGTTGGGCTCCTTCATTACATTGGTCATGAGGGACAACAGCAGAGCAATTTTCCAACATACATCATAACGGCGGTGAGGGTAATTTACGAACAGCTCTATTTCCTCAATATTCCATGGCTGGGATAATGTACTGGCCACATAAAAGCGGGGTATATTATTAGATCGCTGCAGATCGACCCAACCTTCCGTTTCTGTAGCTCCCCCTCCTTTACCACCTTACGAAAACTAGTCCACTCACTCTTAAATTTGGTTTCTTTTCTCTCCCTCTCCTTCGCTATCCTAGGGATGATTAATGAGAAAGGCACACCAATTCCCTTTCCCAACAAATCTTCTCACACAAGCAAATCCCATACACATGCGACAATGTACAAAAGTCAGGAAATTATAATTTTTACCCTACTATATACTGCATTCTGGGTAGGACGAAGACAGTGAAATCAAAAACCAACGCACATATGCAGACCACTGGAAACACTGGTTTAGAGGAATCATTTCAGCCTCGGCAGTTCAGGGGAATGGTTACATTATAATGGGGGAAATCGTCGTAAAATCAAGGCTACAGCACACACATAGCACGCTACTATTGCATAAAGGCCGAATTTAAGGACCTTCACAATAATAATAGTAGCTGTATCTCTAACATGACCATTCAATTCATTCTCCTAAACTCTCCTCTATGCACTACCTAAATTGAACAATCAGCACTATAATCGGTCTGTTTGAGTCATAGAGATGCAAAACTCCACTTGCCACCTCCTTGGGTGTTAAACTTGACTGACGGCAGGGAAAACACTGGTACAATTTTCAATATTTGCCGCCACCATCCTTCTCACCGTAACCGTGCACTTGGGGAGCTACAGCACGGGGCTGTTCACATATTGCGTCATCAAGTTTTAGTCAAATTTTGGCCCCCTCCTTGTCCATCCCCCATTCGTCATCACTTTTATGCCTTATTCACGTTTCCTTTACCCCCTTCCTCCAGCCTCATGGGACATCATCAGGACCTTCCCAGCGAAATTTCAATTTTGATGACCTCCAAGGAAATATAAAGCAAATTCTGCTCCTCAAGGTTCAGCAGTGTCATTTTTTGTGGACCCCTCCCTCTCTCATAGTCATCACCCGTCCTCTTGTTGTCACCCTCTCCTCGGCCTAAGTGATGACGTAAACCGTGAACCGCCCCACATAAACAAACTTCCAGCATGTATGCGAGATGCACAGGTTGTGGACCGCCAATAATTTGACGGCAGCACGACTTCCAGTCTGCACGTCTTGCATTTCAATCCCCAAAAGCCATACTGTGTGAGTGAGTGAGTGAGCGAGGAACCACATCTAAAAGTACCAGAGGAGGACTGGAAAAGTCTGAGATTTTTTAATATATACCTTGTACTTGCTGTAGTACCGGTCCTTGTTAGGAGTTGGTGGGTTGAAGGAAGCCGCTAGGGAGTTACTGTTGCTCCCGCTGCTGCTACTGGCGGACGAGAAGTCATTCCCATTGTTGTTCATGGCCGAAGAAAAGACTCCGTTCCCATCAACTCTTCCGTCTTGGCTCGTCGTCGTCGTCTTCAAAATGTTTGCCCCGCTGCTGCTCCCGCTACCCAAATTATTTTTGGAAAACTTTTGCCTCAACTTATTCAACTTCCCCATCCCCTGCTCCTGCTGCACGGTATTCTTGTACTTCTGCATGAACCGGCCCATCCGTTCTACCTCTACTTGCTTCTTCTTCGTCAATTCTTCTTGATCTAGAAAATAGTGAGAAGGAACATCATTATTATACATTGTGGGGAAATAAATGACATTGAATCCGACGGCTCAGTTTGGAACAGAACAACAATAACAACTACGACGACCAACTCCAGCGCGTCCTCTCCTTCACAAGTTCATACAGGGGAAACCCCCTTCTACTCCAGTTCAACGGCTTTGCTGTCTTTGTACATATATTGCTCTCTGCTTTCCAAAAGAATAGCTAGCCCCTTCCCATCGGCCTTTTACACTTTTAGAGGCATTATTGACCTGCTCATACATATTCCTACAGATTGTAAAATATAGCCCATGCTACGTCTCCATTACAATCATCATACGTCTCTCCTTTCTGCACTCAACTCGCAAAATTTTCTACGCAGGAGAGGAGCATACAGAAACGCACAAGTAGAGGCAGACAGCAGGACTTTTCTATACCACATTTCAAGCAACATCAAGTTGAGTCGTGTGGCAGTCCCCCCGTTCATATTACGCCATCGAGTATTCCAATAACTTGCTGCCGACTGGAGTTAGTAGTAGTAGTAGTAGTAAAATATACAAAAGCGAGGACCTAGCCTGCTTTTATTAAAAACACATCTCCTATCCCAAAAGCCTCATCGCTTCCGCTCAAGAGTAGACAGTTATATAGAGTTCCCGGGCAGGAGCGTGGAAGAGGATTTTACATGCGTAGAGAGTCATCACAGCGAGAGTTAAAGAGACACTATGACCTCACCACCGTACACTGGCGACAGAAAGAGCGCGTGCTATCGAAATTCCCATTACTCACCATCACGCGCTCCTACACACACCCACACCCATCCACATGCACATGGAGGCTCTGTGGAGTGGGATATAATTACTCCACAGGAGAACTGCTCCAGAGTAGAAAACGTAATTTCATCCAATTTGTAATCCCATGCTTCAGCTGTAAATGCACTCAGATTATTGCCCATTATAAAATGGCTCGGGGTTAGACACGTGGATTTCCGCACTACTACTACTACTACTACTGCTACCACCATGGGTCTCTAACTCCCGCTAGCCCTGAGTATAGAAGTGTAAACTGGTACCCTAGCAACGACGTCGAATGTCCCAACATGGGGTCTCACCCGTTTCTTTTTCACATTTACTAGGCACATATAGTTACTGCTATCCTATTTTCTACTACCAATACACCCCACCACACCAGTGAGAGGGTCGGAACCGTAATCACCACCACTGGATTAGCCTCTGTTTTCCCAGCCCGAAACAACAACAGCCCTCTTGCATTGGGCAGTAAATGTAGCTTGCTGGATGGGGACAAAAATTATACGACTCGAGTATCGTATTTTATAAAGTTCAGGGCTGAGTGCCGGAAATTTGGTTCAACTGAGTACTGCACACACACACACGTACCAGTCCCTTCGTTCCCGCTAGCCCCACCACTCATTACAAACTGTAGACAGACCAGGGTGGGAGTCTAATGACCCAAATTTAGGGCCTTATCAGCACTGCCTATCACAGAGAGCGGAAACAAACAAATTTCCGAGTTGGAACAGATTTCCCCCTGTAAGGGGACTGCCCTAATGCAATATTCATTGCTCTCAACGCTCCACACACAAAGGCGCAGTCTAGAAGCGAATTTGACAAAACTTTTTCTTATTATATCCCCGCGCGGATTTCTTAGGGAAATCTGTCGCTCGTTCAAAATAGTCTATCCCCTG
>WJFA01002668.1:0-15105 GCA_009870155.1 Pseudobourletiella spinata | reverse complement strand
GTGACCGTCGCCTACTTCCACCTCAGCCTCGGAATGCCAGCCCCTAGCCCTTAGCATGGCATTCAAATTAGGTTAAGATATACTCCGGCCGCCGCGGCCGAGAGCCCTTAGTGTTACATGAGCAATCATTGAATAAACCACTTGACCGTTACACATTGATTTACCACGCTCATCCCGCTAGCCTGGCATCATTTACACACACGTATCATCTTTTACGGTTGCCAGCGCAACTTGCATAGGCTCAATTGCATATTGTGCCATTCAGAATTACCTCTTGAGCAGTGCTATTACTTTGAAATTTACTAAAACAAATAAATGTTGTCATCATAACTTCTTGTGGTAATGCATACCATTATTTCTATGATAGTGATAGCATGCGTTACTATTTCAGCAATACCATCAGATCATAGCAAATGAACCTGGCATATGATTGTACGGTATGGAAGCACCCACATTGGGAAACTCTTCCTCGAACAATGGGGCTGACATTTCCCAGCTTGAGGTATGAGGGCTCAGGTATGAGCCATGAGGTTCGAGGACTGGGGTATCAGGACTTCGGGCTGGTGTGAGGCCTGAGGGCAAATATTTTAATGCACGCCGTCCCGGTCAAGAATGTTCTATACACTCGTAATCCCAAAGCATCCCCAATCCCCAGATCTGCCTCTACCGTAAGCGTTACGGAGGAAGTTTTGCGTTAATCATGCAACAATTAACCAATCTAAACGAGCAATAATTACCGCCATTTTCTCATTTACAACGCCGCCGCGATGATGCTATTCTCCACAAATATTATACTACTAATTACCAACAGTTATTTATATCTTTGCGGTGATTTTGTTTACTTCTTGTAGTACACGAAATACTGCAGTCATTACTTAATGATAATGATTCGATAAACCAGTTGAAGTGTGATGTTGCGCAGTTACTCGAACGTTGCAATACAGTGGTCACAGTTGCCGTTAGCTAATGCTAAATAAGCTGATTCTACTTGGTATAAAAACTGGCTGACTAACCCTCAAGCACAGTATTCTTCACATAGCAGGTGCTCCGAAGTTTGCCTCAATACATTCAATTGCCATTTCTAAAAACCTGTTTTACGACTACCAGGTCTAAAATGAAGGGTACAAAGGTATTACATCTATTATTGCAGCATAATAGATTGCAGCATAGTTTTGTACCACAACTGATGCTGAATTTTCTGTTCTAGTTTTTCATTTTACTTCTTTTCGTCTGTATCTTCTGCTCAATAATTTCGACTACTGCGGGAGCAATCGCCGCCGATAAGGTTGTTTACAGTGAAAATGACCCTCCAACTCAGATTATCAAAACGTCTGCAGGACATTTTATCATTCAGCAAGCGTAAGAATGTGTCGTTCCTCGAAGAGATTGTCCGACGTATATCTGTAAGGTATTTATTTCTCACGGTACTCAAAAGACAGATTGCAATTATTATTAACTGCTGGTGCATGTTTCTAATTTTTGTTATATGTTCTTGTAGCTACAATATTGAAGATCGTATCTGTTTTGTGGCGACAACGAACCTTGATTCCCGTTCATAGGGACGTGCATCGTGAGGAAAATAAATTATTGAATGAAGCGTTAAGTGTTGTAAACGTCGTAGGAAACGTTCAAATTAACAGGAAACTGGAAGTTCTAGCTTTTAGTACTGCTTTTGACAGTGACCTTACGAAAGCTGTGACAAAATGTGATATGGTAAGAATGAGTACTGTATTAGTCGTGGAAATTGAAACTCGTGAAAAAGTAATTGTATTCAACTATTGGAACCGGCTGAGTATTGAATAAATATTAAATAAATATCTTCAAACTTGATCATATGCTTATATCATAAATTGTATAGTTATTTCAATTGTGCATTAATAATTTCAAAATAAGCAACAACTAGAAAGCTCAAACTTCCCAAAAATTTGGACGAAATCCTGTGACTGAACCGTACTGGCCCTGCGAAACATTTCACTTGAGGCAGGGAACTCACTCACAAGCAGGGTTTGGAAAATATCGATCTCGACTAGACAGCAATACATCGGTTGTCTCAGATTGACTTGACAAAACGTGTGCGATTTAATCGTGATTATCGACCTGTCGATATTTATCACTGCCAACCCTACTCACAAGGGGCACTTTTCATATATCCGCGGCGCGTAGTCGCAACACCATATGCAGCCCAGAGCGGGCTAATAAAGATTCTCCTTCACAAAGCACTAGGTGCGGGAACTCCGGTTTGACCCTTTGCGAAGGGTCATTAAGTTTGAAGTCAATAATTGCAATGAGGGGCGTACGTATTGACCCAAAATACCATGTTAAATCCTATTTGAAAATCCCGGTTTCCAATTTCGATTAATGTAGCATTTAAGTAATTAAAAGATTTCCTCAGTTTTTAATGTCGAATGAATGCTCATTAACACACTTTGCCTTATAGGGCGACAATCGGTTACCACACGTTTTGGCTCAGAACGCAGCGAAATTTTTAGAATATGTGAAACAGGCTTTGTTAGCCAAGTAGATAATGCCTACATACAACAACTGTATAGAGGAATTTTTGCGGTATTTTTCAAAAATCACTCGAAACTGAAAACTTCTAATTTCTTACGGGATTTTTTCAGTTAGTGTGTACTGGTGATGCAAATCGGAATCCGGAATTTCGGAACTTTCCGGTTCCGACCCGGAATCGGAACGCAATTTGGTTCCGGATTTGCATCCATGTGATGCAAATCGGAATCCGGAATTTCGGAACTTTCCGGTTCAGACCCGGAATCGGAACGCAATTTTGTTCCGGATTTCCATCACTATTATGTACTCCCCCTGTGCATCGAAGCCTAGATTTACCTCAAACTTTGTGACCCTCTAGCGAGGTCAAACCTAACTTTCCGCATCAATTGCTTGGTGAGGGAGCATGTTTGTGGACAAGCTCTATTAAATACGGAGATGAGGAAATGATGTCCGCCGCACACATGGAAAGCGTCCATTTTTAGCCAGATCAGTTCTCTTAGGCAAATTTTACAACTGATACCTGCAAGGCATTGCTTAGGGAACAGTTACAGATAAATACGTGTTTATTGCATACATATTTTTGTATATTTATTGCACTACCGCTGACAATTACATGGGATCGACATGGTTTGGTTGAATCGGATTCTGTATCTGTCAGATGTAGCAGTTCTGTAGCAGTGCAGCGCACTTAGTACCCGTGCACTACCGTGGTAATCCTAAAAGCTATGAATGTCACGATTCCTACAAATGTTTATCAAAGCTATATCTTTTTCCACTTGACGGGAAGTAACTACTACACTTCGTGACCACTTACATGTACATCAGAAAAAAACAACCTCATTTACAAAGGAAAATACCATAACGTTACAGCGCTTACCTTAAGAGCCAATTAGCCAATTATGGCCAACAGGTTCGCTGGGTAAAGCGGTTACTAGCGTGATCAATAATCTTAAGTCCTTTACGGTCCTTCTGGCATCTAAACTGAGTTTCAAATGAGTTTGTTATTCCTTGCACCAACTCCTACCCGAAAGAAGTAAAAATATACCACAAGATTATGTTAAGGCAAACATCACGTTTTCCCGGCAAATCATATTGCGACTTGCGACACGATGAACTTGTTCTTCTAATCTATTGCAGTATTATGAGGTGAGACTAATAGCCACTAATTACACTGGTTGGGCTAATCATTATGAAGAGTATATAAAGTATGGATGTCTTGTGGAAATTTTATATTTCATATTGCCATTCGCCAGCGCAAGTACGAAGTCGAAAAGCTTTTCTCACCATTGATTTCTACATGGCACAGGTATCAATAACATTTCAGTTCTAATTTTCTTGTACTGTTGAGTAATTGCATACTTAATAGCGCCTAAATTGATATTCAGATTACAAACTTCTTCTTTGCTGTCATGGCAATCTTGGCGATGATGTACTTCGCAACATCTGAAGCTGGTCCTGAGCCCGAACCTGCAATGAACTACGTGGAGACGGGCCGTGTGCACTCGCCGGACATGTTCATTCAGACATCTTGAACGTCAGGCCTTCAAACAATTCTGATGTTTTGCACGCATTATTTATCTATTAAACATGCTCTAAAAGTTGCTCACACATAGCGTCACAGCTCTACGTAAATTGGAAAATTAAACCGAAATGAATTTTTTTCAATATTATGGAATCATTTTAACTCTTATACGGAGAGGAACATTAATTCCGTCTCCAAGGCATCCAATTATTGTAGAATTTCGCTTCATGCTGTGATACAACATTACTGTTGTAAGCATCCAGGGATAGGCGGCTATACTGCAAGTTAAGATTACAGATTACCGTAATCTGTAATCTGGATTAAATTTTAATACGAAAGTAATCATTAATCTGACTGCAACTTAAATTGTAATAAGAAAGTAACTTGTTTGGGAGAGCTTCCACGTATAAACTAATCTTTTTCAGTGTTTATTACGCCGTATCCTCCCCTTCCTCAAGGGATCGGACACAAGCCATTGAAACCACCAAGAACTTTTTACAGCCTGAAATTCACATTCATTTTGAATAGGTATTATATTTAAACTTTGATGGCGGGTAACAATAAGCTGGATTTATAAAAGTGACTAAAATGTCCGAAATCAAGTATTTTTGAAGAGCTTCGTTTTTTCGTAATAAACTCAAAAACTGAAGCTGAAATAATTAGTTTTGGTCTTTACTGTAACGTAAAATGCAAATCCGTAAAACGTTATTTTGTCAGCAGTAATCTGTAATCTAAGGGGTAATTTGATTACAACAATCTGCACGCTGGAACATTTCGATGAAAGTAATCTGTAGTCTATAATCTGTGAAAAAAATCAGAGCGATATCTGTAATCGATATGTGTATAGATCTGTAATCTGTGATCCGGGGAAAAATTAAAGAAACCTGTAATCTTTCATCCAGGGAAAAATTATAGTAATCTGTAATATGCGATGAAGTTGAAAAATTGAAGTAATCAGATATGTAATCAGATTACTTGGGTGGTACCGCCCATTCCTGTCATCCATTATCTCTCTCAACAAAAAAGCAAGTTTGATTGCTGCACAGCAAACTCGTACTGTTTTTGCTTTGAACGTCGGTAATCGTTAAGCCCGAAAGAATTTTGCTTTTTTAGAATCTTTTGATTTCATCATGATTTTCATGTTCTTTTTTAAATTTTGGCTATGCTTTTTATGTCCTTTCACAAAATTGCTTATTATGATTTTATTAGTTAAAATTATAAAAAGTAAGACCGGATCGATTTTATCTTTGGATTTTGTAAGCGAAGTTATATTTGCCTGTTTTCGATCCGTTTTCATCATCATGTTCATGATCTAGTATGTAAGATTTTAGCGAAGCGGGCACACTACATTTTAAGTAGCCTCTTAGTTTCCTAATGCCTGCCAAAAAGTATTTTTAATTGCCTAAAAAAGGAGTTCTCAAGAGTGCACCGAAGTTGTCGTCGCCAGATGTCATGTCACCCGAAATAAGAATTTCAATCCATTCCGCTGTAGTATCACCACGGCGAAAGTAGTTGAGACAACAACAACTTAACAATGACCTCAAACGAGGTAGCTTTCGCAATCATCCATCTCTTCCTCCCGGTCTATGCATGTTTGCTTAAGGCTTGCTCGATTGACCAAGAGACTGAATTAATTACATTTCTCTTCACAACTCATCATCTCGTCCGATGTTCCTGAAAATTCATTCCAAACTAATTCGTTGCGAAACTCACTCAGTGATGACATTGTTACTCTTAAGAGTAAAAAACTTATTGTACCAGCCCGGAATGACTGACATTTTGCATTTGCTCCGTGTTGTGTTGATCTCTTGAGCAAGGGTGAACTGTCGTCTGCATCAGATCCAGCGTATGGCTCTCGTAACGCCCTATGCACCCCTGGTGTACCCACTTCTTTACAAATAACTGGAAAATGAAAGTTCGGAGTGGCGGTAAAACTGTCTTCAAAAAAGTCTTCATAAAGGCCCAGCAGTTTGTACAGACCTCCAGTTATACCAATTGTCTTAAAACCCACTCACTGTATAATGAAGTCGATTTTCGGGCATTGGCAAGCCAACATCTCATAGTGAAAAGTCCAATTTTCCAGTAGCGGGAATACGCTTTACGCGAGGGTAATTGCAAGTATGCCTATGCATAGATCATCAGTTTGAACGTGTTTGCTGACGTCACTAACGTCCGCCATAAACAACACTGGAAATCCCGTTTGAGGTCACCTTGATCAGGTTCACTGCCACTCACTCGTGCCCAGCGCATCGCACCGTGGAGGTTATTCAAGAACAGAAACTAATATTCTCCTAGAAGGTAAAAGTAATTACACCCAAATAGGTGCCATGTTACGGCCCATCAGTTTTCATTTCATCTCACCCACTTCACTGCAAGCAAGATTACACGCAAAAAACGTTGGATGAGAAGGTTGGTTGATTCCCCCAACTTTTTACGCTGGGCCATAATTAAAACCAATTCATACAGCGTCTCTGTTACCCTCTCCAAATTCTAATTAGTATCCCGCCACCACCCACTATCTTACCCAGTTTGTCTACACTAAAATATGAAGTTTCAATTTCCACCAGAGCACGAGGGTACATTAGCAAGTTCCCGCACGAATTTAATGAGAAATTTGGAATGAGAAACTTGATAATAAGATGAAGGACGATTCCGCTTGCAGATACTTCTTGGGAATTGTTGAACTCCTTCTTTCACAGACTCCTTGGTCAGATTTTTGAATTGCAAATACGCTTTTAACTTTATTTCCAGTTTAATGTACACAGCAATAAGGTTTGTGAGCATACGTTTCTATACATTGGTTACAATTCCTGCTGAGCACCTGCATATTACCTACGAATACGGAAACACAGGAAAAGGTGAAAACATCCTCGATTCTCCCGCCACTTCCGCCTGCTCGCGTTCGCGTTCTACAACAGGGGACCAACACCAATACAAGGTGCATACAGTGGACATTGTTCCTCCGCCGCTTCAACCATCTAAAGACGGGAAAGAGTTGCGTGATTGCCAAAATGTGTGACCCTCTTTATAAGCTCTGCTTTCATGCCAGCGCCACGCCGCGATGCTCGAAGTGCCCGCTGAGCGATTTACTACCGAAGGAGTACATAAATTTCCCATCTACCTCTCACCGTTCACCCTCCAAATAGCTTCTAATTTACTTTGAGTGGGAGCATAAATGAGACTTTAGTATATCCACGTATGATTTACACTATAGGATTAAAGGTGGCTTTGTCCGACAACCGATGAATGTAGCATGAACAGGGCGATATCCATGTAGCAAATAACTCATCTTCAGTGATTGGCGCCACAGATTTCAACTTTTAGAGGTCATCCACCATTAGGTATCCACTGTGCACTTACAGCCCTAGTCAAAGTGTTCCACCGCCCCGAATAATTAGTGCCTTTTAGCACGCACACAGAATGTTCCAACTTATTTATTCTAGTACTATACAACGTACACTGGTTGAGTTTAAGTAGTTTTTGACCGTTTAACCATTTAAAAAAATTACAGCCAATACAAGGTAACCACGGGGGTAAATCATTAGCCAAGCTCCTCATCTAGAAAAATCGTACTACGAATTAACCCTTAAGATTACGCACGAGCTTTGAGGTATACATTCATCGTTTATCAGAATAATTGTAGCTTACTTCAGATATTCTTGGATTATGATCAAACCTATAATCAAGAGAAACTTAGTGACTTCGGAGAAGCAGATGGAATTGAAACCTCCACGTGCCCATTAGCAAGAAAAGTCAAAGAAAGACAGGCTTCCATGGAATAATTTACTGTAGCACTGCGCCAGAGTCCCCCAAGATTCCCGCTAAACGCTGTTCCACTTAACTGCTCCCAAGAATTAATACTGCGTGAAATAGAAGTTTGGGCTTCTGCTCGCAAATTTGCTCCGAATCAGCGGACTGAAGTGCGACTTCAAGTTAATAGCACGAAAATGTCCGTCCACAAATTCAACATTTCCGGCATTTTCGTGTGGACTGTACTGTACCCTTATTTGAATTATGTATAAGATCAACGGGGGTCTCTAGGATTACATCTACACTACATTTTCAATTTATCCTCTGACATCGCGACTGATGCTCGTGCTCGGAGTCCGACATGAATGTAATTCGAATCCAGAGTAGGAATTTCAATATTTAAGGTACATACAGACGCTGCTAATGAAAGTATTAAGATTTTGGGATTCAAAGAAAAATTGTTTAGCGCGCAAAATTTACGTGATACAGGAGCAGCTAGTATGTGCAACAGACAGGAGGATGTCCAGGATTGATATAGTGGGAACGTTCCGCATGATGCCTGCCCAATAGTACCGCTTAATTTAAATATTTACCGAAATGGTCACTTTGAGCCTTCTAAAAATTTCCTGCAACTTTGGTAATTTTGATAAGCTGCCAAAATGAAAACTTGAGGATTTTCAAAATAATTTTGTGCATTTCAAAATACATTTTGGACGCCATCATGAACTGTTTGCTAACATCTTGAAATTTATAAGTAAGGATCAAAGAGGCAATATAATGCAGATGGTGCCACCTGCCTCCATTCTGAACCAATTTTGGAAAAGGTGGAACTGTCAAGTTTAAAACCCCCGCGCTCCGTAAATGTCATAGAATAACCCAAATACCCTAAACCCCCAAAATTCCATGCACTTTGAAATTACGCCCACGGACGGCCATTTTCGGTACTTTGAAAGAAACCAAGCATAAAACCAAGGAATTTTGATTTTGCCAACCCTAAGCATGTCTCCTATTAGTTCCCTCGGATTCATACAGACTATCATAAAGACCGGCCCGGGCCACTGTCACAGGCGGACTGAAAATACGGCGAAATTCGGTGCGGACATAGCAAAGTCATCAAAGCCCATCTACAGTCAGGCCGTGGTAGAACCACAGAATTACACGCACATTCTGAACAGAATCCGCGGGACCCGCTCCATTCCTTGACTCGCAAGACAACGTGTAAGGACTGCCTCACGCAAATAAGATGACAGCCGATGTCAAAGGCATCCCTATACGGTGTGTTTATTAAAATCCAAATTACGAAAGGGAACAGTTCCACGAGCAGTTCATTAAGACTGCTCCACCCTGAACTTGGGGAGACTGCCAGAGCGGGGTAAGTGGAGCGCAGAGGGGAATCAGCAGGGAATTTCATACTTTGGCGAGAGCACTAGCTCCATCAGCCGATTAGGATTCCATGTTGTTGTTATACACGATGTCACGGGCTTGTGGGTATAATGTTACTCACTCAGTCAGTCGGCATTGGAAAAACAACATCCGCCTGCCCTGCGGGCATGGCAGGAGAAACTTTTGGCAATGTGCCTCAACTTCTACGACGTGCACAACTGATAGCGCAATACTCCCCGGGACACCAGACGGTCCCGTCCCAAGTGCACTGGGCTAATGGGGGAGGCTAAGATCCATGTGATTTACTGCACGGGAGTGACATTACATACACTCCTCTGGACTAGATTACACTATTGAGGCTACATATAAAACAGTGGAATTAATATCCGATTAATTTCGCATATACTTATCTTAATTGCACTAGTTTCCACACTAAAACACTTTGAAGGGGGACTACAGGCGAGCGGAGTGCAGCCAACTTTCTAATTACCACTGGCAATAAGTACTGTGTACGTATAGTGAGAGCACTGTACTAAAACCATTAGAATTAGCCAATGCTTAAGTACCATCTACAAATCATTATTCTCCCCCTCCATTCCGCTACTACTATCTAATACAGTTCGAACAGAGTAACCCGGTCCGTTACGAGTCACACACTGGTAAATTGTCGTGTCATTACAGCTTCTGGTGCACCACATCGTAACAAACTGGCTCCGCCCGAATCAACATCACAGTAATAGCTTTTTCCACCCGGTAATGCCTTCTACCACACTACAGTAATGATTACAGTAATATTTATTACACACACACACATCCATACATAAACACAGTTTTCACACTATAACGTAACGAGTAGAGTGACAGACTTTTAACAACATTACACATCACGTTCAAAAAAATACAAAGGGATATCTTGACAGGAGGAGTTTTTGAGTACCAGTTTCCAGGTCGCCGGTTAGTTGAGGGTGATATGGTTTTGGGCAAGTTCAGAAGCTGTTGTAATAGCCCATGCCCGTCCACGCAGTATAAAGTCTACCTCGGGAAGGGCTAGCTGGGTTTAAGGAGTGACAACATCTTGACGCATTTTGTGCGAGCTAGCTCCATAATCATAATAGCACACTTCCATATAGAAATCCATCAATCTTACACACCGCCGTCCGTTCAAAATGTTGGGTCCAAAGGAAAGTTTGCAGGATGATGATTGTTTATACAAAAATAAATAAGTATCTCAAGATTTTTTTACGATTTCCTTGCCTTGACTTACATTAATATATATATATATAAGGTATATTTATATATGTATACACATATATTCTCTTGTAGCAAAATCGACACGAGATGAGAGCAGGGCTGGCTGGTTGTGGGGACGGGTGTGTGTGGGATCTGTGAGGGGACTTTCTCACTCTCTCAGCCTTCCAGTCGATCCTCTTGGAACGTTATTTCAGGGATTTGGCATTTTCGAAAATTTACCCGAGTCACCTACACAAGATGGGATGACTGTTAGTATATTTATGTTACAATAATAACACCACTCCTTCCTATGACATAATCGTAGCTACTACTACTACTACTCTACTTCGTGCACTAAAAACGCGGCGCATAGGGATACTACTAATAATACTTTTAGATGTGCTCATACTAAAATTAATACGGGCTCAAAGACTGGATGGGTTCTATAGGAAACGTTTTGAGAGAGATCACGCAGACGAGTTGACGATATATCTTACATTACATTAGTCAACATGTTGTGTTCATATACACACTGTGTGTGTGTGGGGATATTCCACTAATGGAAGTAAACTGAAATTAAGTGTAGATTTATATCTATGCTGTCCTTGTATACAGTTTCTCTGTGTGTTCCTGCTGGGAAGCTGCTGTTGTTGTTGTTGTTGTTGTTGTGTCGAGTGTTGTTCTGGGGTTCCTCTCTTTGCCGAGGCTGGGCTGGGGGGAACATAATGTTTAGAGCCCACCGTCCAACCGCGTGCTCATGAGGAGGCCGGTGGCGGCACAGTTGGGATTGCTACTGTAATGACTCTGCTGGGCATGAGTATTCAACGTCGTCATGGAAATGGTTTGGTGTTGCGAAGCCGCCGACTGAGAGTCCCAGGTGCACTTCCGCTTCGGCCCCGAATGTGCGTGTCCGTGGTGAGGACGGTACAGTCCGTTCCGGTTCACCCGGTCATTAACCATGAAATGTGTGGAATTGGATATACTTACTGCGCAGCCGCAGGCACCGCGACCCCGGGGCTGACCCTCGCTGTCACATATGCAGCAGAACAAGTGCTTGTTGAAGTACTGTGGGAAGAGGAGAGGATCACACTATAAATTTCATCTCATCGCTATCACCAGATCTTCTATACGGGAAGCGTATATACGTAATGTGCGAACCAAGTCATACTTGCATTGCAATCATATCACTGGACACAGCACAAAAACGGCTAATATAATAGAGTACCTTGCGGAAGGTTCCGCTGACGCAGTAGAGTGTAATGGGATTGATGCAGGAGTTGAAGAAGCTCAGACAGAAGCCCACGATCCGGACAATGTTCCAAAAATCATTGAATTCCCCCTCGGCATTCGGCGTGAAGTAGAACCAGAGGAAGAACAAATGACTCGGGAAGAAGCACAGGGCAAAGATGACCACGAAACTCAGGACCATTTTTGCCACCTAAGCAAATACAATGAAAATTATTATTATCACCGAAAACATGGCAGAGGCTCAAACTTATACACGCGCTCCACACCACTCACTCCATTTCTGGCAACAAACCAATTTCGAAACAACCGCCGGTCCCCCAACCCGCGAACAACTCCCTCCAATCAATTCTGTATCTTGGCTTCAGCAAACAATGCGGGATATCCACCGGAAGTGGAACAAGTATAGGGTAATTTCAAGCATAACGTTCCGGCTACAACATATAGATACACGCCCTTCACCCCTCCTACACACTGACTCTTCAAACACTAATAACTAATAATAATCCAAAGTCATTCAGGCGGCAACCCCATTCTGTCCTCGTGGATCCCGCAACAACAAGTGAATGAAATGCATAAAATACAAACACAGACACACACACACACACACACGCCTCACTCCCACTTCCCGTCAGGAGCATAAATTAATTCCAGCCCTGTCACAGCCGTACCTTCTTCCGTCCTTGGCTCTGCTTCGCCTGCCCCTGTGCTTCCCCGGGTCATGTTCCGAGTGGAGAGGACCAAGTGCCGGGCCATGATGATGTAGAAGGTGGCGATGAAGCACAAAGGCACCGCGTAGTACACGAGGAATTTGAATGTGACGATTATCTGGAAAGACATACGAGTACACAAATTATTACACCTCACCTTCCACACCCTCCCATGAATGTAGTATTTAGCTCGGAATAACGGGATCCCCTCCGTAGATCAACTTTCACTACTCTATCCCTTACGCCAGCCCAACCAACCTCTTCAACTCGTCCTATTAAATTCACAATGGATTCTCAGCCTGTCATATCAGCCGACCCGAGTTCTTATAGCATCATAACGTGGCGGCAACGGAGCAGAATTAATTCTCATCTCCCGGTCACGTCCGTCCCAAGTCCCCTCATCTCCGGTTTCCATACCCAAATGGCCGGGACGAACTTACACGGCAGAGTATACACACAGACACACACAGTCATGTTTTTCAAACTTTCACATCCAACCCGGGTAACAAGTCCCGCTTTCAACTTTCCAGAGTTGGACAACCCCTCATCCCATCATCAAGATCAGGAGGAGGAAAACCAATCCGTTGGAACTTAATGCGTTCATAATGACACACGTTCTTGGCTCGGTCAGAATTGACGGGATGGGATCGTCAAGTGATTTTACGACGTCCAACCCGCGCCTATAATCCTGATTATAAGTTTGGCGCGCAGTAGAAGTCATCCAGTCAGCACTAGTGCAAATGGGATCCTAACCGGGAGTGATGAAGTAATGAAGGGGACATTGTTAGCAAGCCTACTCTACTCCAAACGCATGGGATAATGACAAATCTGATGACAAAACTCACCTGCGGATAACTCTCTCCAAGCTCTGGCGGGAAGGGGTAGCAGATGAGAAATGACCTATTCTCATCCCCGAACTTGCGTATATATGAGAAGAGCGCGGATGGCAGAGCGATGATGAGGGAGATCACCCAAATTCCTATTCAAAATTAACACGTTAATAATAATAATAATAACAATCATCATCATCATCATCATCAGACTCCCATTAATCTCACTCCACTTGTTTCACGGGAACAAAAGCCCAAAAGTAGTCGAATGCTTGACCCAATCCTATTCATTCCATCCTCAAAAGCCAGCCGGTCCGCAGTTAATTAATTTCGTCTCAAAGGACCTTCGCATACGAGGGATCACAATTGAAACGGAGCACCGTATTCCGTATAGGACTGTCTCATCATCATTCAAACTTGCAAAAACTCCATTATTCCCCAAGACCCCTGAAATTGTCACTAATTCACCACAATCCGTCCATCCCCCACTATAAATATTAAATGGAGAAGGTCACAGGTCTATACTGAGGGCTTCTCCTCCGGCTGACGTGAACAGCAGAATGTGGGCGAAGGAACAATGTACTCACCCGCTATGGTGATGCACGTAATGCGTGTGGCTCGCCGCCCCGGTAGCTTCCTCATCGGATCAATTATGGCAAAGTAACGGTCCGCCGACAGGGCTGTCAGGGTGAAGACGGAGACCCCGATGGAGACGTCTTTGATAAACTCGGAGAATTTGCACACGAGGAGGCCGTAGGGCCAGGACTCCACCGTGTAGACGGTGGAGGTGAACGGGACGCAGAACAGAATGACGAGGAGATCCCCCACGGCGAGACTACAGATGTACCTGCCCCCCATATTGGTTACAAACGGTTACATTTTAATCTCCTTGAGTACCCCGTGAACAGTCAACCCTTGGACGGACAGCCGTCCATTACAAAGCGACAGTGAGCCAGTGCGGGAAAGGCGAAAGCAGTATAGTAGCGGCCCACACCTTGTCTCCATTCCATTCAACTCACACGCATGCATTAAGCATAAGGTGTCCATCTGAGCGAGTTTTCCGTTCCACAACGTTAAACACTTGAGAGCAAATGTTCGGGCAATGGAGCCAAATTGGGACTGTATGGTAGATCCCCACCCCGCGCCCACCCATTAAATAATTCACAATCTCTCCAAGGCCCATGCGGACGTTTGCTCACTTTCACAAATGCATTATATAAATAGTGTGGGAATAGCAATTCTGTCCGTAACAATAACCCGTACTTTCTACCTCACAAAAATTAGGGGTTCCGAATACCTGCTGGGAAAAAAAAACTTTCATTTCAAGATTCTCAACTACAAAATGCACACGTCTTTCATGGTCCAATCGGCTCACGCCCACACCACGCAATCCCACCAAAAGTCAAATCCACTTCCACGATCGACTTCCGACGACTCCACCCCTCCTGTAATTACGCTCCCAAATTCAACCGGATCCAACGGGGACTGTGAATGAACGTAGCATTAGCACCGTACTCAACGGCGTGGGAAAATACTGGTATTCACGGAACGGAACTGCCCGCACCCCCTTTACCTCCGTCCCGTACAGTCGAATGCCATGCCAAATATAGTTCAGAGTCGCGGAACCGAGCGGGAGCACACAGGCATATCCAGTATGTTCTTCGCTTTGTTTGTCCACGGTTCAAAATACACATTTGGCGCCGAAGCCAGGACGGGGTAGTAGAGTAATATGCCATCACATAGGATCACATAACGCATTGCTATTATCAGTGATACAAGTAGCGGAATCATTACGCGAGCGTGATCTACCCGTGGGCACTGGAAATATAACAAGTGTTCGAGCGGGAATCAGCAGTGCATTCAAACAAACGTAATATGCTAAAATACGGAACACCAAATCAAATGTCGACTCTTTAGTCCCCCTGCC
>WJFA01002667.1:0-15107 GCA_009870155.1 Pseudobourletiella spinata | reverse complement strand
ATAACTTACTTCCCTGATCCAAGCCACCCGCTGATCTCCGTCATAAATTATGGCAGGAGCAGGAGGGGACTCATTCAAACAATTATTTTCCCGACGGACAGTAATGAGGGTAAAAAATACCAATGGAATTACCAATAAAAAATTAGAGAAGCCAACAACAAAAATAACAAGGTAACAAGTCATGGGCTCCGCTTTGATTCGGACGGTCAGTCGTGACTTCAAAATTAAAGTACCGCCACCAGTACACGACGGCGGGCTTGGGACGACGGCTCAAAGTGGAGGAGCGTGAGGGCCGAAGCCGGATGGAGCCCACCCCCACGAGCCCTATATTTAGAAGCTTTATCATTGGGGTGGGCATATAACTGAAATGGGAAAAATATTGGGCAAATGATCCAATGATTGGGCTTGATGACAGCCAGTGTAATGGTGCGGACAAGAGCAGGGACGTAATTACGCCAGTTAAATGACGCGATTAGATTTTCAACCTTGTTACACATTTCAGCTGATCGGTAACAACGTGTGGCCTGCGGTCAGGAGTCGTGCCGCTGGCATCCCTCACCAGCACATACCAAAAGTCAGTCGTCACAACCTCACACATGCAGAGCCCTATACCATGGTGCAGCGAACTTATTATTGGCTTATCGCATACAGCGCACGGCCACACACTTGCTCCTCCGCATTCTCCATATATATCCACTCTGGCCATTATAGTCGGTCAAGTACGAACCGAATTCAATTACTTCGCCTCAATGGATCGTTTACACTTTTCGAGGTATCTTAATTACCGCGCAAGCAACTCTGTTGAGGACCCCAGAGGTTATATAATAACATGCGCCCGTCCGCATGGTGTGTGGTATGGGTACGCGTGACACATGTAGAATCTTGTAGGAATAGCACGGGACTCTTATTGCTAGCAGCAGACCTAACCTGGCAAGGGTTAGCCTATTAGCTACAGATAAGCAGACCGCTGCGGTCATTTTCCCTCTCTTTAATATTCCCCAAGGATGGCCATCTCACCAAGATATTCACAGAGAGGCAGGAATGAAGGGCCACGAGGAATGCACATGTCCATATGCTCAAAATTTCCTTTCTGGTCAAGCTCTTTGTCTCACCGTTGACTCCGATATGAGTGGCATAACTAGATTTTGACACTATTGACGTTCTCAATGACTCCCAGGTCCTCAAGCTACTGCATTACGTTCAGAGGCCGAAAATAAATGCACTTGTCAAATGTCGATGCAGCTTAGAGCTCAAAATAGGTTTACATATCCTACCACGCGATCCCCTCGCTCCCTCAACTTGTAATAGTAATAATTGTGATAAGAGTAATGTTCCAACAAATCCCTTCGTTCCTTTTAGGTATCTTAATTTCATTTTAATAACCATCCCTCACCCGCATGTAAGGTCTGTTGTTGTACTTGGGAGTAAGAGTTCAAAATTAGTGGAAAATAATCTCGTCAAAAGGATCCCTCACCGCAAATTCCGTGCACAATAACCAGGGGGCTGTGGTCAGGTGTGCTTGGATGATGGAGATAACCAAAGGGGACAATCGTGATGAGAATCTTACGAATAATCTTGCCTATATCACCTCAGTACTCAAACTCCACACTGAGAGCATATAGTACTCCTATCCATCTGAATTAAAAAGTGAATGAAATGAGAAGGAAAAAGGAACATTGGGCTTCATTTTCGATCTTCATAACCCCGAAAGTTTGTTCGTAAATGTGGAACGAAGGGGCGAACTTATTTTTGACGACTTGAGCGATTTGAAGCCTTATTGTTGTGGTTGGCTCTTGGTCGGATATAATAAGATGGCCCTACGGTTAGATTGAATCTTGACGGCGGTGGTCGCTCATTGAGCAAAACAGTGGCATGGAGCCCCAGGAGTAACAGTAACAGTAACGACGACTGCGACGACGACGACGACGACAACAACAACAACAACAAAAGCAACCTTGAGTGTATAGGGCTATGACATAGCATTTGCTAATAGATGGTTATTACATTACCAGTCGTAATTTCATTACACTTCTCCTCGATTCTTCTCCAAGACCTTTGTAATGCGCTCCTGCACCATAATAGTCCAATCTTTTTGTTCTGTTCTGCAGTGAGGGGATTACAGGGAAACGAAATTATGACAGACTCCCATGCGTACTGAGCATTAAAAAAAATTGGCTTGACTGTAAATAGGATCTAAAATAACATTTGGTCTACACACAGACACACACACATACACATGAATGTGTACACACCACCCACTCGTATGAGCGTACACACACAAACACACACGAATTATCACAAAATATATACACGCACCAAACACATGTACCCATGCACTCGCACACTCATCAACATACGAACACACATACAGCATACCCTTGCAACCATTCACACAGCACTATGTACACAAACGCACACGTCCATTATGTAGATGAAGGTCTACCTGATTGACAGCATGTGAGATATTTACTTTTATGCATAAGCTTGGATATCGAGAGATATTGATGCAGGAGAGCGGATGAGTTCATTGGCGATTTCTATTTTTCATCCCAAGTCTAAATGCTATCACGGGAGTACACAAATCTAACTGCTTTGACCGCCATGGCTCTTACAAAAAATTAATTAGGCGCACTAAGAACACGGCTATAGACAGTGGATACTTTGTTGGGGGTACTGGGGTTGGGAAAGTGTGTGACAGTAGATTTATCGTAACTCTTTGTCTTCCTTCCCGCCTCACTCCATCTTCTTCCCTCTCCGTCGCGAGCATCTCCCTTGTCGTCCTCCATCTCGTAGTGAAACTAATTTGTGTAATTATATAGAATCCAAACAATAAAGTAGCAGTGGTGAGTTGAGTCAGATCCGTCCACTGATTTATTATAATATCGGAAGCAAAGACAAGTTGAAAACGTCCCCACCGCCCATATCCACCCGCTTCCCATCCCACAGGGGTCCTCCTTTTGGCCGCCCCTTCAAACGGCCGGGGATGGGTGTTGAGGGGAATGAGGACACTACTACTAATCAGTCATTCATTCCAGAGGGAAACTTGTCCCTCCAAGTATTGAAACAATCTCTGAGTCAGTCTCTCCCGCTCAATTCAGTCACCGCCAGTGCCAAAGGGCTTCTTAGAGTGGATGCACCGAAGTGTCTCAGCAATGGATTGCCACGGCAGTGGGTGGATGGAAGAAAGTTACGAGTTTCTCTTTGAGTTGATGGGCTTAAACTCTAACTTTCCTAACATACGACTCTTACATGACATGGACCATGAATAATATCCAGTCCTCCCAACTTATTCAAAAACGAGTTAAAACTCTGGTCATGTTCTAGCGGTTAGTAGTTCAAGCACAAGGTCCGGATGAAAAATAATGGTAGAAGCCACTGTACTGTTAAATGACCGTGCATCCAGGGTCCTGTGTTACTGGATAGAATGTAGGGCTAGCTATATAGGGTATATAAGGGAAGTTGTCAGTGGGATAAAAATAAATCCGCGGGACTTGTATTCTTGTCCTTCAAATTCATTCCAGGAACCGGGTCGTCATGGACAAGGGAAAGTTTCCTCGAATTTATGCCTTTTGTTTCAGCCGATGTCGAACCCACTCTTCCGGTCTCATTTCATCACAAACAAATCCGAAAGGAAGTTCGTACAAGGGGGAGTTGTTAGTTCCAATTTTCGAAGTCCGTGGACTGCACTTCGCTGGAAGCCAACAAAAAGTCCGTTCTGAATTCATGCTCCCCAGCTCATTACTTGATCTCCCTAAAATATTCTCCGCCTCTCCACGTAATATCTCACTTCTAGGGTATCTTTCACACCCAAACTGTCTAGGAAAGGCAGAGCTCCGGCTCCAACCCGGGTTTTTTTTTCAGCAGAGAAAATTTAGAGGTGGCCAAAAAAGTGGCGAGAGTGATGCGACATGGTAGTAGGCAGGCACGTGGGCAGTGATGATGGAATAAGAATTAAAAAGAGGATGATCCTGTATGCGTGACACTTTTGAACATTCAATTATTCATCACTCCTCTGTGATGATGCCATGGTGTGAGCCAGCTGATGTAAACCACACTGGCCTGGCTGTCGAGAGGATCCATTATAATCTCCCGCCAACTCGAATATGTACGAAGAGGGAGTGAGGGCGGTAGATGAATGAATGGACGGAAGCCGCAGATGTTACCCACCAACACTGCACTATACTGCCTGTCCCCACAAGCCCCCGCATACTCGTAGCTCATCGATTAACTCATCCGTGAGCCGTGTGCGTGCGAGCTGACCCAGTTCCGCCGCCTCTATGTTTCCGCGTACATGGGTGGGAGTCCTACATCTTGTTCACGTCTCGCACCCTGTCCTTCTCTTGTCATTTTCCTTTCCTCCCGGCTGACGTCGTTTATCGAACTGGGAAGAGTCATGATAATGATCATCATCATCGTCATCATCAACATACTCATCATCACTGCCATCAATATCATCATAACCAGACAATGTCTACCAGTCTGGTTCGCAGAGTGGACTGGCGAACTCAACACGGTCCAGAATTTTCCCGCCAGTAATTTCCCTCCCACAAATGCATCCCCAACGTCTGTAGTGTCTGTAGGATTAGCCAATGTAAGCATAAAAGTTCATTCAATTGTCCAGTAATTTGGGTTATGCTCAGCTTATAGGATGCATATTTATAAAATTATGCAGAATATTATGCGATTACTTGGAATAATCAGTCAAATAAATTTTGACACGTATTTAAGTTAGAGGAGATGGAGCGGCGGGACGGGACTGATAATGGAGGATCTTGAACTTGTATGGAATGGATAATGATTCCAGCCCACATGATGAACTTTCCCGAGCCAGTCAAGCGCATTCTATGATGTATGCATACCGTTGTATAAGGGAGCTGTCAGGAAGATTTATGCAGTCATTTCCCCATCAGAACAAACAGCTGAACCAGGGTGCCATAGGGTGAGCTACATGAAGAAGAGGAGAAAATAAGCCGTGTATGGAAAGTAAATTTATAATAAGTTGGGGAAAGCTGGGGGAGCGATTTTTTGGGATAATTTAGAACGATAGCCCCCCTCTCAGCCCTCATCCATCTTGACATCTCCTTGAGTACTTCTTTCATCATGGCTTGGTGGCAAGTGGCTTGCTAATGAAGATAAAATCCAGTGAAAGATGGATTGGACGGATAGGAATGACGGGGTAAAGACCGCCAGTTGGGTTACAAGCAGATAACTTCCCGATCCAGCCTTTTCCTACACAGTCCCATTTTTCATATTGATCTTGGTGGAGCAATTCTTCGAAAACAGCTTGAAAAAGGCGCACACATACTCCACCAGAAGATTTGGAATCCGTAGTAGCGGGAAGGAAAATCATCCAGCTGGGTTGGCCATTCTGAAATGTTGAGTAAGAGCAAGTTATTGTCTAATGTGAGACCGGGTGGGTCTTGCGCCTCCCAGTCATCGTTTACAATCTCAATGGACAAATTCTTTCAGACAAGAGGGGGCAGGCGTGAGTTTGATGTCATTCCATTGATCATTGAATGACTGAGCCAGCATGCTGCTGTGTCACACACCGTCCCCATCCTCTCGGGTGAAGAGATGCCAGCTAATATAACAAGCTTGAGGAGTTCAACTAAGATACATAATATATATATATATATATATAATCCAACATTGCATATCATCCATATCCGAGCTTTGAGATTGTCAGTCAATTCTTCTGCAACATGAGAATGTTGTACAGCGGCGAAATGTGGTGTGATGAAACGAAGGCGAACACGGCTGGCTCCTCTTTAAGACCCATCGCCATGCTGGGTGGAGGGCATAATTGTAACAAAATGGGCAACCATCGATGGAAGTGTAAATATTGGGAAGAAAAACACGACGAAGCGGCGCGCGAGACTGAAAAAGCATAGAACACCGTCGACTTTTAGCATAGGAGGAAGAAGGGTCGTAGCCAATGCGCATGCCCATCTATAACCATGTATAACACACGTTTGTATTTTATGTCGGAACCATTAAGTTCCCAATGTGGATCAGTCCCTCTCGCTTCCCTTTCCCTTTTATTTTTGGGAACAATGGTCGGGCTAACCTTGGGAAACTCATCGCATCGGACAGGCATAGAATCGTAGAGAGAGACTTAAAGGGCCATTGACAATGGTTCAAATTACACCGTGAAAAATTCCAAGCACCAATCTATTTTCTCAGCTACTGATAACCAGTCGTGCATTATGCTTATTAGCATCAAATCTTAATTGCACTAACCCAATTTCTTCTCATCTCATCTGATCTTGAATGTTCTGCAAAGCAGCATGGGTGTATGTGGAGGGATACTATGGCGGCTGAGAGGCTGAGAGGATGGCGGGTTATTCCAAGTGGGAAAAAGTAGTCGGGAGTGGGGGGAGGGATGTGAACACAGGTTTCAATTGAATGTCGTTATCAAGAAAGTGAATGAGCTCCAAAGCTGAGACTCCGCGGTCAGTGGAACTTCATAACATGACAGTGCGTGAGACCGGCTGCGCGCCGTCGGGGATCGGAGAGCCGAGAGGACTGACGAGTGGCTGATGGATAGATCCCATCGTATGGTTCACAGCCTTGTTTTCCTACTAATATGTCTATGGATAAAGAGCTACTTAGCGCCAAGTCATTATTATTATTACGACCACTTCATTGTTAGGACTGCGAGATGATTGTCGTTCACAATCAAGATTAAATTAGAGAGACTAATGCCACATAATTGACACATATTGGGGTATTCCTCATGTGCGTGTACATGTGTTTCTGTGTGTTTTTGTGTACACTTGTGTTTGTGCATTTCTGCGTGTGCCCACGGAGTGAGCTCTCGGGTGACCAATCTGGGTTTACCAACGAAAATAAAGTTATCACTAATAAAAAGTTGAAGAGAGGCGTCCCCATGCCTCGGTAGAGCTATCACCATGCATCCCTATATTAGCACTCATTCATGCAGATTGTATTCGTAATGAGCTGACCCTTATGTTTCCACCACGCGTGATCCGCTGTATCTGAAAACAAAGAGCACACAGCATCCCACAGCCTGAATGGATTTCATTTTGGTGCTAACTCACACACGCTTTCTCAGTCAGTCCTGCAAACTACTTCTTACGGGGGACATACAAATCAATGAGGAGACCTGACTGGTAAGAAAATAATTGAACGGTCAGAATATTCTTTAGAGTTCCATCATCCAGCCGTTGTTCCCCTCCGTTTCAAGGGTGTTTCAGCCTCCACTCTCCTGGTTTATTCTCTGATTATGCCGAGCGTGATTGGAANTTCCATCATCCAGCCGTTGTTCCCCTCCGTTTCAAGGGTGTTTCAGCCTCCACTCTCCTGGTTTATTCTCTGATTATGCCGAGCGTGATTGGAAAATCCTCTCATGAGCTATTATTCCAAGTGATTTGGAATAACAGAGAACTTGACTTGAACCGTTAAAAGGAGTACATATGAAAAGGCATTATGGTCATCGGGTGTAGCCATGCTAAGCCAGTGTATGTGTATACGAGTGTTTTTGAAGTGCACTGCTGCGCTGTAGAGAGGAACAACACGAGAGAATAAGCCTAGTGTTTTTTTCATAAACTCACTCACAATCGTAATGACCGCAATAACAATCGTAATAATAGCATTGAGTGCGTTCCCAGTCCTATTTGTGTCCGCGTATCGTATGGTCCAAGGGAGTCGTGTGTGGTGCCTTATTGTTACGGCATGCCACTGCCGATATGCATAACCTCACGGTAGTAATACGGACCGTCCGTCCACTTGTCATTATTTGATGGAATTGCATTTATTTAAATGATGAAGGATGAACTAAAATGGCCCACGCAGAGGATAATGGTAGCCTTGAATCGGTTCGTACTCTGTCATATGTGAGGTGTGTTTGTCCATGTGTGTATATACATGTGTGTGTGTGTGTGTGTGTGTGTGCAGTGTTGCAGAGACAATGCTTCATACCGTTGTCGTTCTCTCATTGTCTTCAGAGGATGATATATTTGCTCAACTGATTCTACAGATCTTGCTAAACAATGGGATTTTCGGAACTCTACTTAAAAACATGGGGGAGGGGTTGAAATTTTCTTGAGATTGTGTGTGTATATTATATATATATATATATATGTACATATTAATATACTTATGTATGTATAAGTGTGTGTATTTTCACTCCTCCCCATCATACAATCGTCTTAATTTCCTCGTCTCCATTCAAATGGATCTTATTTTCACGGCCCAAAAAGCATGTCCCTACCTCAATCTATATAAAGATATACAGACAAGTTTGGTTCTCTTACAACATTTTTCACATCAAATGTCTCAAAAGACGTCGATTTGGACTCTTGAATTGAAGCCTTAGAGTGTTCGCATTGAGTACAGCATAAAAATATAAATAAAAATAAAATGGAAACACAAATTTCAATCACAAGTTTCGATCCTCCATCTCAAAATTCATTAGCCATTAACGCGATTGGCGTAAGTAGACGGTGGCTTGGGGAACATGTGAGATTCTGGAGAAGGCTAGAGCTCGATAATCAAAATTCAAGGTTTCCCTCATGAATATTACCTCCTTCCCCACAACCTTGACTCGCAGCTCATAAATCCCCTAAAAGTTAGTAAAATGAGCTAAACTGAATTACTCTGCAATTATGCTCGCCCATTGAGTCAGGTAATATAGATTAGTTAGTTCATACTCTTCCCAGAAACCAATTCCCAAAATTATGTGGGATCATTTCAGGAGACATTTGAAAGCTTCCGCCTGCCTCATGAGCAGTTAAAAACACTCGTATAGAATTAATATGTGAGCCCGGTAGCAGTCACAACTCACCACTAATTAAAAATCACCTAATTATGGGATCATTCTAGCCTGCGAATCAGAGACAGAGATAGAAAGAGTGCGAGCTAGAGTCTCATGACATGACAGCTTCCTGCACTACATTACTCAGAACTTAAATGGAGGGCAAACTCATTGGGAGGACTCACTCCTGTTTTCAAAGTCAGTTGGGACTTAAGTGTGTGCGGACCCCGAGTGGTATGACATGACATTGACGTAAATATAATTACTATCTTCACAGCCGCGGGGTTTAACAAGGAAGGAGGAACCAGTGGGACTGCTCCGTGTAACACACAGCTCTTCTTATGACAATAATAGTGGTGCGAGGGGAATTAATGGAGCGGCGGAGATACGAGAGCATCAAGGCATTTGATCATAATTACCGCACACACTCATACAGAGATAAGGTCTACACGGCAAATTGATACGTATCTTCCCAACACAGTATTCTCCCTACATTTGCACCACACACTACTACTACACACCTGCGCGTCAGCATCAGTACCAGAAGCATCCGGGATCCTTTAAGCAGTAACGGACGGCTCATAAAAGGACTTTTGGATTCATCTTGGACCCTCATCCTTGCGCCGGGCATAATTAGCCTTAATCATTTTAATGAGACGTTTCTGAACCCCGCCCACACACCTAATAGTTCCCCTTCCTATTTCCCGCCCGATGTATTGGCCCGCTCATTTCGAAAGTTGGAAATTCACTACACAACGGTTCGACCCCTAAAAAAGTAAATCAATATGTTTCCAAGGAGTTAGCAACAGTTTGAGACATTGAACAATGGACGGGTGGTAAAGGAATGGGAAGATCATGATTGATGCAAAAATCAGATGATTTTGTAATATCGGGAGGCTGGTGAGATATCTTGCCGGAGCCGCCATTACTCCCGCCACCATTCACATCCTCCCGAGTTGGATAAAGATGCGATTATCATGCTAATACGGCAAGCTGTAAATCTCTATTGAAATCTCAACGGACCTCCTATTATAACAACCGTCATCTCACCCCACTATGAGAGTGATGAGGGACATCTCCCTAGTTCTCATGCTGAGTCAGGCGAATACCTCAAAGTTTTAAGGGATGAGCAGAGGAAAGTTGTCGAGATTTCATGAAGAAATGATGATAATGATGCGATTAAGATTTCAGATAAAAAACGAATGAAGGATCATTTGTCATATCCCTGCTGAGTCGGGACTGCCAATTACAGAGCAGACCCATAAAATACTTCAGCTCAGAGTCTCGAATCACAGCATGCAGATCCTCTCACACCTGCCGTTCCTCCTACCGCTGCTGAACACACGAGAAGCTATCAGAGGGAGTTCACTCCATGAGCGCCGGAGCTCATTTTCCAAACACCTCCAAAGTGTCCGTTCTAATCCCCCCCTCTCACTCTGTCTCACTCCCCTTAACCTTTGAATCCCCTCTGTATATATCCTCGTGGTCACTATGATGATGATTATTATTATTACTATTATTAATATTGCAATCATCATGCTCATCTCCACGCGTAGTGAATGATCCATGTATGAGTTACGTAAAAATATTTCCTCCTCCTTTGTCTCTCATCCCCAAACATCTTTTTTGTCTGAACATGGCACTCCCCCTGTCAATCCCTGCTCACTCACATTGCAGCTCTACTTCAAGAGAGGGTCGCCATCATCCCGCCTTCTAAAAGGGGAACCACAACAAAAACAACAACAGCGACGCATCTTAATTAAGGTGTAGAGGAATTAGAAAAAATGTACGGGGAGGGAAAAGTCACCAGAGGCTCATTGGATGGGAGCCATCAATGACACATCTTGACTCATCCTGTTTTTATGAGCTATGATTAACCCTAATTTGAAATCTGTGGATGATTCCTCCGGCTACATTACCATGTGCACGTACAAATCCTATAAAGGTATGGATTTCAACAAAGGATTTCCTCAGCCCGTCAGCATCCCTCCGATCATACAGCTCTCACTCTCAGCTGACCTAAGGTTGACCATCTTGAGTGACTTTACCAACTCCGCATAGTGACGACGGTGGTGGTTGTGAGGACGGCTATAATGATAGCTGACGTTTAAGTGCGTACGCTTAAGTGCGCCTTCGCGGCACACGTCAATGGGAGGAGGATTGCGTCATGAATGGTCACTTTATTATTAGCGCTCCCTCAAGACACTAGAAAGTCCGTTAGGATGAATGTCAGCACCTCGTATATACATGTGTATATATAGATACGCATATGATGAGCACAGGTTAGGCGTTCAGCTTCACATACTTCCCACACTATAACCCGTCCCCACAATACTAATGTATGTACATGGGCCCTCATGAATTTCACCTGTGGAATTCATAATGGACCGATCACAAAGGGCATATGATTACATAGTAACCTGTCCGCTAATAAAAAGAAACTATACTGTAGGGGCCGACAAAATTAATTAGCTCCGAAGGAATCGCCCTTGAGGAGCCCTGCAATGATACCATAGCCAGGTGGACAATAGACAACTTGAACGGTCAAGTTTGAACCCAGCGCGTGCCCTCCTGGAAACTGTGTGATCCCAGTGCATGCACCCCTTCCCCTTGATGTGAATGGTATGGTGTCTTGTTCCTTATAGAATCTCTATGTTGGACCTCCGCATCTTGCCCAGGCAAGCGGGAAAGGGGACCCTTCTGTCATGGACAGTGAAAAGACGTGTTGACGGGAACCCAAGTACTCTGAGAGTAAATGTTTTCATAAATGAGTCGTGAGGTGACCATCATAGAGAGAGAGAGAGAGAGAGAGTCTATACGAGGGATTGTGAGCCCCTGTCAAAACTGACAATGGAAGCCAAGCTCTCAGTAAAGTGGGGTTGCAATTATTATTATTGTTAATATTACGAGGCACTTGTCCCTTCGCACGTTGTGGAGGAATATGAGCTGACTCTGTCGTTGGAACAAGAGCAAGACCCAGAACTTCACTGATTGACAGGAAAGGATTATTAAAGTTCTGTCTGTGGGATACTCGCGTGGCAGTTAGTGAGGGTGTTGCCTCCGGGCTATTTCAAAGTTTACACCCCTGTCTGCTTCGCTCACTCCTCTTGCCGAACATTATTATTATTATTACATACTGATGGGTCGCGTCTTACAAAGGATTATCAAATTAGAGGAATTCTAAAGGAATTAGCCTCTGTATTGTTCTTTCCTGGCTCATACAAGAACATGCTCATTAGAGCTGCAGCTCAATATGACATATAATATTTGTACAAATGACCAATATCCTCTTTGTAATGAGTCTTCAGAAGTGGAATGGAGAGCGGACCACGTGAGTTGATTGGACTTAACATGATGGGTGTGCATGCTCAGGAGGGATACATTTTGAGTTTGCGAATTCAATGATAAAATAAATCAATAATGTCCCCGCCATTCACATGCTCTCCCTGTGAACTAATGATGAGGACCACCACAATTATTGGAACGATGATGTTGGGGGCATTAAGTTTGTGACCGGAGGCCCAGTCCCCTTGAGATTAACGCAAGACGAGGTAGCTGTACGGACAGGTAATGACATCGCTACAAACATCAGATCCCATTCATACAAACTCGCTCCCAGGGAGGAATTAGGACTGAGAGTGTGGGACTTATATCCGTCCACACTAACCAGTAGTAAGTATTGGATTGGATTTTCGTGACAATTAAATTGTCTCCACATCCCATTAACGATGTCTCACCAAACGCCGCCGTCGCCGCCGCACCACCGCTGAGCACAATATGGCTCTGAGGTGTTCCTGCCCATGTGCTGAGGACATGGAAGAGCTATATGGCTAGCAGCCTTGCGCACTAGCTAACTACGTTGCTCCTGTTTTCCATCGCCCACAGCAGTTATTACTGTAGATCATGAGGGTTTCAAGGGAGTCTTACAGAGGCAGTTTCAAAGGTAAATACCCGTGGGAAGTACCATTATCCTGTCAGTCTCCCGTGGCTACGCAGCTACGACGTGTCCTTCCTGTGTATGCCCCTCTTTTCAACGGCAGCCTTTGCACTACTGGCTCGCTTGGTTATTTGAGGGGAGAGGAAAGTGGACTAGTTCCATATTCTATATTCCAATGGGAATCGCCATTGTATTTCTCACTTAGACACCCATGCTGTTCATGGGCATTCATATGAGTTTTAAGAAATGATATAACCACAAAATTGTACTGATGATGGTCCTGCATGCAGGAAGTTGGTGGTGTGAAATACGGGATTCTACGGGACCCTGCTCAGGCTGGATAAGGGGTAGGACAGCAGTGCTCTGCGTTGTGTTCCTTTCCATAATTTTTACTATCTGATTGGAAGGTCCCATGCCCATGGTATAAACTTTGGGTTAAGAGACTCTAGAGCCCCTTGATTCATAAGATGGACGACCTCCTCGTCTTCGATCTTACACCACCACCGCTGACTCTAACAGATACTGACCACATAATGGGAGTGATTTGGAACCTTCGGATTTTTGCGAAAAAAATAATGACTTTTACTTTAAATAGAAGAGGAGTATCCCCGCTCAGCTCTGGGCCCGTTGGAAGGGCTCATATTGGTTGGAGCGGAGGAATGTAATCGATTTCCAATCATCGCCACTTCTGTAAGGCCACAATTGAAATCTCCTTCATGCTCCATCACGCAGTATGTTGGTAGTTACACGCATCTCATCAATGAACTGACATTGTAGGAGGGCAGGTAGCCGTCAGAGCATTTCGTGCAATAAGGAACGGAAACTGCCGCGTAAGCAACGGGAAAAATTGGCCCTTACTCAAGTACGCGCAGAAACTCGCATGCTATCTGGCTGTGAGTTAACCCTGGTTCCGTTATGTGATCGGGGCTGCAGTTGTCAGCTGACTTTTCAAATTTACCAGCTTAGGAGCCGTACAGTGCGATGATGATGATGATGATGATGGTTGGGGAACAATGCAAACAATAAGAAATTCATTTTCAAAGCCCCTTTATTCCAGAAAATTGCCAAGTTACGCGGCAAAAGTTGAAATGCATAAGCTATTTAGACGAGCCAGAGCGAGAGACAATAATCAGTGAGTATATATAAATGCGAGTGGGACCGTTAATTATGTAACAGGAGGCTGAGTGAATACCGTATGCTTCGTTGTTGTTGTTCTTGTTGTACACATATGGGTTCTCCCTCACCCCACCCCAACCTGACTCATTCACGGCGCATAAGATGCATGAGTCTCATAATTTTAATGAACCATTTGACCATGAGCTAATGTGTTTTCGGAAACTATCTCCTTTACGCTTCACCTACCATCTGATAAGTTTATCCAACAGCGTAGCCGTTAGTTTGTGGCACACGTTCCCTGTCAGGAGAATGAAACGAAACAGAGAAAAAAAACACAAAGTGTAACGTGAAACCATCATGTTGGAGTTCATTTTAATTCACCTTGGGTGCAGGTCTATTATGTGTGAGTACCTGGATGAGTGGGTGAAAAGTGAGGAAAAAAATTGGTGAGTGGAAATTGAAAGTCAGCGGAAAGGCATGTTCAGTTTTTGCATATTTACCGACATACAGTAGTGTTCATTGGGATATTTTGGAACAATAATAATTAGCAAGGAAGTAATGTTCCAGTCACTGGGGACACCTAGTAGGGAGCAGCTGGAAAAAATTGAATGAGTGTGAGAAACAATTTCTCTGTTTTTCTTTAACATTTTTCTGCTCAAATTGTTGAAGCCCATGACAAGAGAAATCTATCGTGCGGATTTAGATGTGGCAAACTAATTAGAGTTCTGAACTTTTTGGCTGGTACACTCCGCATGGAATTGCAATTCTTTCTTCGTAAACTCAGATGTCTGAGTTCCACCAAAGATATTGTTACAAAAATTGTTACAAATAGGTGACATACCGGGTAGCAGGATAAGATGCTTATGAAATGAGACTAGTGAAAAACATACAGACAATGTTGCCGTCAACATCATGGATTGGGTAGAGTTTTGGCCGGGGGTGAAAATTAGTTTTGCTCAAACTACAACAATTGAATTGCTGCAAATTGCCACATGTGAAAGAATCTACGCCTTTTCCCGCATCCAATATTATCGGGAGCGGTGGATTTCAGGTTTCTTACAAATATGCTCATTTCATCGAGTGCTTTACGTGTACCCTGTCCTTACAGCTTAGTTTACGAGTCGACACGTTGTAGATTTTGCATGTAACAACGATGGATTGTAGGAGTTAGTTCTTGTGTAAACATCAAACGTATTAACAGAGAATCTTTTCCAACCCTACTCACCAACTCAAATGAATTTCATGACGGCATTACAGTAAATTCATGCAACGTGATTT
>WJFA01002666.1:0-15109 GCA_009870155.1 Pseudobourletiella spinata | reverse complement strand
GGGGATCAACGCCAAAATCAAGTACTCCATGCCGGAAAGTGAGTGTAGTGTGTAATCATAATTCTTGTTTGCCCGCCGTCTTGTCGTCGGTTAATGACTCCATTTATCAACCTGTATCCGGTCCGCCGGGAAGTTTACGTCAACGTTGTTGTTGTTGTTCTTGCTCTGGTAATAATGGCTCACTATCTTGCGTCGTTTTTATCCTTATAGAACCTGAAGTGAGCCCCATGTTAAAATCTGCTGTGTACACTATAGATTCTGTGACTGATTTTGAACTGAATTTTGAGGCCAAGTTGGTGTGTGGATGCCCAAAAGAATATGTGTGTAATAGTGAGGGAATGTTGATGTGCAGAGTTATATTCCGTGCTTTCATTATGTTGTTAAATCCTCCATTAATGGGGAATAATTTCCCTTTTTCAAGTATCTGTGCCACCAGTTTATTTTTTGAGAGTCAGGTGTGGAGGAGCATAGATGCACTCGGTCCGGTGCCCCCAGTAGCCTCAAAGTTGAATGTGGATGATGAGAGTTGGTCGTCGTGTGGTGGTGTAAAATCTCTCATTATGTGACCCTCCCTATAAGTATACAGAGTAAAAACAAGTATTTTTTCAACTCTGTAGGTCGGTGATGGTTGGAAAGTTTAGAGATGTATAGCTTTAATAATGATGATACAATCACTACCATCATCATCATCATCATCATCCTCGTGATCCTGATCTAATTTCAACCATTGCCCCATCCTCCCCCCTTGCTTGCCTCACCATCTATTATTATTGTTGTGCGGGCGGGTTGGAGAATAATATGTATAGTTAATTTTCAAAGATTTGAGAGTTGAATAGGTTAAGACCGGTTGAATGGTCATTGAAACTGATATGATGTCATGGAGGCTAAGGTATTATACGCGTGTGAAGGGGAGCACCAACCGGTAGACGCAGCGGGGGCCTTTCTCCATGTATTTGAATGTGCCTATATAAATACATGTATATTTCGAGTGTGTTTTCAAACTGCGTCATTTTAAGATTATAATACTCCCGGCTTCTCCGTGCTGAACTCGTTTAGCTTAGGTCGGTGGAGCTCAAGCGGTGGAGAGACACAATAATAAGATTCGCTTGAGTATTCACCAGTTTTTTCCTCAACTTCCTCCTTTTCCAACCGTCGTGCTACACTTCTCCTCGCCCACAGTGGAAGTAGTAGTAGTAGTAGTAGCTATTAGTATAGTAGTGTGCCACAATAATAGTGAAGGAAGGGGTTGGTGGCTACACCAGAGCCTCATGATTGCATGAATTTTTTCAAGGCGTGCAGTAGCGTAGAGAGTAATACCGAGAAACTGACGGCGTCGTCACGTATTACATGTGTATATACATGCCTTCAACTCAGAATTAACCATTGCATTATTGCATTGCATGCATGGTGGTGTGGTAGTGTGTTGGGTGTAAGAAGCCTGTAGCTGGAGTGTGTATTATATGCGTAAATCATGATAGTAATGCCATGGTTCCATGATTTTTTCTGCATTGACTCTTTCAATTGTTTCCCTGCTTCCTCTGCTGCACCACTATCAACACTACTGCTGCTGCTGCTGCTGTAATTTTCTCCTTTTGGCAACTCAACTTGGTTCGTGGGGAGTCATTGTTGAGCTTTATGCATATATGCATATGTGAGCCTTTGTTGTCACCTTCATGTTGTGGTCTTCGTCTTCATCCCCCTTTCGTCTACATAACCTCCATAAGATTCATTCAGTGATTTCTATTGACTCTTCCTGTCTCTGTATTTGTCTGTGTGTTTGCGTATGCGTCTTAAGAATCCTTTAATTTCCTCTCGTTTTCGTCGTACTTGTTGAGATGGTTAATATGAAGAGCATTGTTTTGAACGTGTCCTTTTGTCTTAATTTTACCAGCTACTTGGTTCGCTGTGAGTTAGTGAGTTCGTCTGGCCGTTATCCTTAAGGTTTCTCTCTCGCATTATGATGATGATGATGATGATTATTATTATTATTATTATTATTGATGTGTATATTATGGGGAGGTTGTTATACGGTACTTCTGTGAAGGGTGATAAATGGGGATTCGCACTAATTATGTATGTGCCGCTCTTTTTTCCATAGGGATTTTGATGTGAGGCTTGACGGGATGAGCTGATGATGTGTGGCACTGTGGATGTGTGTGCGTATGTATGTATATATGTGAATGTAATTACTATGGATGCTGTTTTTTGTGTGGTTGGCAGGGCGTCCGGAGAATCAGTTTTTACACATGGACCCAGACACGGCCAAAATCACGCTCATTCGTGACATACCTGAAGATCAGTTTAACCAACATGTGACTCTTGTGCTCAAAGTGAGTTTGAAAAAATAGTAGTGTTTTTCATGTGTCCCACTTTGAGAAATGAACAAAATCTAAATGTATCCTAAATGCTACGACCGAATGGGATTTCCTTTTGAGTGGGTCTTGAAGTTGTGGCGGATATGGGGCCAGAAAGGAGCTTGCTGTTGATTTGCCATGGATGCCGTTGAGCCGATGGTGCAAGATGCATGTGTAGGGATATGAAGGCGAACTTTTGAAGTTGGAAGATACAAATTTGTTGGAACAAGGAGCTATAGGCTATAGTGGAGAAGATGAGCGGAGTGATGGAGGGGAAATCATAAAGTGTATTATAAAAAAATAATAAATTCTTTTCAAGGCCTCCTGCAGGCAATTATTTCATTAAACTTGTCTCTATTGAGAAGGATTGTGTGAGGATAATTAAGTTTAATTTCCTCGTGGCCATCACATTGCTGATTGTTTAGTATTTGCATGCATGCATGCATGCTTGCTTGCCTGTTGTGTGCTAGAACGGGGCTTTAAGAACTGTCTCGATTTTGTGTGTATGAACGGGCTCGGATGAGTTATTTCTGTTCGATTGTAATGATTATGAGAGGGAGAGAAGAAACAAGAAACTAAAGATTGTAGGACAATCCTGGCAGCAATAGTGGAGTACAGAGAGACGGTTTAGTTAAAAACTATACAAGTTATAGGGGAATAATATACTTTTATGAGTGTTTATTATCCCACCAATAATTGAAATTACTATTTCGGAGATGGATTTTAATTGTACAGATGTCATAGCGGTTGTATCTGATTGTATGTGTTTTTTTCTTCTGCAGGCTGAGCAGGAGGACAATGCTGATAGGTATGCTCTGTCCACGCTAAACATTGGGAAGAAAGGGAATCAGAATGCTCCACTCCACTTTGTTCAGCCTGAGTTCCACGTGAACGTACCTGAGAATTCGCCGCCGGAGACGATCCTACTGACTGCACTCACGTCACGGTTTGCGGATAAAAACTTGAGATTCCGAATTGACCAGGATCCGGAGGGACTCTTTGCCGTGGGCCCCATGGGCCAAGTTCAGCTGAAAAAGTCTTTGGATTACGAGATGAGCACGAGTCACAAAATTGCCATCTCGGTCACGGATGGCTATCAGGTACGCCGGGGAGAAATGATGTGTGATTATTGTTGAAGTAATGTTTTGTGGTTCAAAGCAGTTACAATATTACGAGTTATTTATATAATTTTATGAAATTGCAATTTTATTTAATGTATAAATAATTTTCGTGTTATTTGTATTAGTAAGTTAATGCAATTTTTATCGACAAGTTTAGTTTACTTTATTTTCGTAGTTTTAATGTATAACTTATCATTGTGTTTTTTCATTTATTTCAGAATGCTTCCACGACCGTCGTCGTTAATGTTATCAATATCAACGACTGGAGCCCTCGGTTTCGGCAGTCACTCTACGAGTTCAATATAACGACGGATACGATGTTGAGGGGATTGCCTCTGGGTCAAATTGAAGTTGCGGATGGGGATGTGGGTGACCGGATCAATCTTGAGATCCAGAATACGGACTTGATTCAAGTGGATAGCCAGGGACGCCTCTTTGCTCGGAATAAAACTTTGGTGAAGCGGGAAATGATGTTTCTCGTCGTAGCGAAGGATTCGGGGGATCCGCCGCGGGAGGCTTTTGTACCAGTGATTGTACGGCTGACGGATCCAACGAAGGAAAACTTCCTAGCGGCGGACATTGACATGAAAGTGATTGTGATAGCGGCGCTGGCCATGGTAGCCTTATCACTCATCGTGGGCATTGCTCTGTACTTTGGATACTGCAGGTAAATTATGAATTGTGCGCTCTCTGCGTATGTTGAAAACCAGGTTCTACTTTACATTGGGATACATGTTACTTTTGAAATTCGTATAGGAAACGGAGGAAAATTCAGTCCGAAAACTTTCAGAAGCGCGTCCTCGAGCGAAACATGAGCAACCCATTAGCTATTCACAAGCTGGGAGCCCCTCCACAGACTCAGCCGAGCTCATTGAGGCGATCGAATAAAATTCGGAACATGAGCATGAATATCACAGCCCCCATACTATCATCCGCGACGAACAACCAGCTACTTCATCGAAATAGCTTAACCCCCGTTGACCCTGTTAGTTTATCCCTCGTTGCTAATGGAACGGTGAGGGCGAAGAACGTAACTTGGTCTCCCAAACTCTTGCAGAAGATAAATCCTGAGGGAACTGCGAGTAGGAATACTAATGTGCGCATCACCACAGCAACGAGTCAGGGTTTTGTGAGTAGCAACACGAACGCGTTTGAAGTGGATCCCGAAACAAGTGTGACACCGGTGGAAACCTACCGTCCTTCGCATGGCCAAAATGGCAGAAACCATGGAACTGACACACTGCAGTCAAACTCGTCTCTGACGCTCTACTTCTGATCGGAGTACGGAGATAGTCCCGCCGAAATCACACCGCCAGAGATTACCCCGCCAAGTCATTGTTTACGGAGCTAGTCCCGCGGAAAATCCTGAATACAACCGTAGCAGTCGCAACTGTGTGGGATGTTGATGAAGGTGTTGCCTACGAACCACTGGCGTACACCTTCGTGGCACGAAAACAAATGGAGGATAACACTGAGGTGGCGGACCGAGGTTTTCTCGGCCTCGACTTCAGTGTTATCCATTGTGCCGCTGCGGGCCTCTACAATTGGAGCTCCGTTGCCATGAAAAATTGGCTAATTATATTGCTTATTGTATTAGGCGGTTTTAATGCCGTTGGGAATATCTGCGGGTAAAGTTTTGGCGAAGTATAACTCCGCGGGGATATCTCTTACCACGTTCTGATCCACTAATAATTAAGCTAATTTTCCCCTTTGTCATGATGCCCTGCCCATCAGGCTCCCACTGTTCCAAAAATATTTACTGAACAAACTTTTATATGTAAACATCTATTTTCTGTAAAAACTTGTAGTGTTTTAGCGTTCGAGCCTGTATGACTGAGAGGGAGCTAGGGTGCATTACCGTGTGAGAATGTGCGGGGGAGGAACTCTTCCATTGTTATGCTAATGCAATTGTTTTGTAAGAGCAGCACGGAATAAAAATATTTTGTTAGCTAAACCTTCAAAGTGTGCTGCTGCTACAACCGTTTTCTATCACCTACTTCTACATGCTTCTTCGTTTCATCCAAAGTCTTCACAATTCCCCATTACTGGTTGGCTCTCATGTTCTGCATTGAAAAGCCGTATTTTATAAGGTTAAACTCACATCGTGTCATTTTATATTAGATCTGAAAAAGTATATTCCTGTGAAGGTGTCATAGTCCATTTAATTTTCTGTCCAATATGTCTTTCATTTACATATATACATGTAGAGTATGAAAACCAGGTAAATCGACTTCTGCACTGAGAATCCCGTTGTACTAGGGATAAGGTTACACAAAGTATCCCTTATAGTGTTCACAACATGCTGGCTGTAAGGGGAACCAAATAACCGACCACCTTAAAGGAAAGACTCGAGCATATGCGATTACGGTTAAAAATAATGCATAAATTCATGATTACTACGGCAAATTGAAGCATGGTTACTTCAGATAAAAGAAACAAGTAGAGAATAAAAGGGAACGTGATCAACTTTATGCTAAATTTTCACTTCATTAAGGGAAGTGTATTTATACCGCTTGGGCACTGCAATCTGGCTAGGTCCCAACTAATCCCAGCTACGGTATCTCAGCTAACAAAGGGAAGGGGAGATATCCACATGCCACCCTCCCTTAAATCGGTGATCATGCGCTTTTGAGAGATCACTCAGGAGGTGCGGAAATTGAGGTTTGCGGAATTACAAGCCGTCAAAGTTTACATCACATCGACACCAACGGGGATGAGTACGTCTTCATTAGAAAATCACATGTTAAATCCCACCAGAACTTTCCAGCTGTGGCTTTCGAGTGATTTTTGAAAAAAAAAACATCCCACATTGTCGCGTGTGGGTAAATAGTATAGAGTAGCATACACTGATGCCTTACTATATGATTGGAAATGAGTCAACCCAGTTGCCGTGCGCTCACATTGCAGTGGGTAAAAGAAACCAGGATGTGTGATCCATTGTGACTTACTTTTAGCGAATATCTTAAGCTGGGGGACCTGGCTAAGCGCAGTGTGATAGCGGTATTATAATAAATTACGCAGGTATGTAAACCTGGTTGGATCCACGTGCCTGTGGTCTTCTACAAGGCAAATAAATGTGTATATTAGAGCACCTGCAATGCCAATCCAGAATACAAGAAGCATTCACTGTGTTCACAGAACAGTATTTCCATGTACACTCTGGAGGTCATACACACAGAGTACATGAACAACCCTGACAATAATGGATTCACTGCTAATTTCAGTAGTACAGGAATTCAGTTGGTCATATACGATGCCAGGGAGAAGGTTGTACACAATCTGAAAATTTACTTGGTTCAGTCAGCATTTTCTGTAATTTAGACAACAGGCCACGGGATTATTAACATGTACAGATCGGCAAGGGTACGGATACTAAATACTTACGGCTTAAACCATCTATAACAAGCCTTGCTTACCTCATATGCTTTTCTCTCACACGATCGTTCAACGCCAAGAGTAAGGAAATTTTGTAACGTGATCCAAATCTATATAGATTTCTGCAGACGGAGGCCTCTTCACGCTGGAAGGATTTTCATTGGGTATATACACATGTAATTATATACACTGGGTAAATTATTCATAACTCCTACAGCTTACTACAACAATCTCTTGTACGACAGGAAAGAGAGGGAGGTTGAAAATATAGTGGATTAAACTCCTCCACATCCCCATCACCAACTTACCATTTGACATGTTCCTCCATACATTATTAATAGCATAAGCCTGTCCGCAGCTCATCCACATCCACATTTGACGATGATGATGATGATGATGGTGGTGGTGGGACTAATATGCAGTATTCGGAAACACCGCTAATAAATTCATGAGGATCAGCTCTTTCACAAGTAAATTTGTATGTGCCGACAGGACTCATCTCATCATCATCGTGTACCTCTGTGCTATTAATCTTTGTGACTTCGCTACCACCGCAGAAACATCTCTGTTTGGGCAGGAGACGCTTATAACACATACACATACCCCAAAACTGTGTGTACACGTATCACTAACGTAACGAGGGATTATTGCATGGAGTTTGGAAAGTTTTTGGCCACAGTTTTCCGCATATTATTCATCCTTTTCCAAACGTTTACAACACCTACCAGGAGAGTGCATACATGACTCAAACTGTGTCACCATTGCGGTTCGCCCTTAAAACAGGTGTGAGTTATTCGATCCTCTCATTAACAACATCAATTTATAGTAATCATTTGAGTCCTCAATTACAAAATGTGCCTTACACAGGTTATACAGTGTCCCATCCGCAGGTAATGAGCGACCAGGAACTTAAGCCTCCTAAAAATACAGAATAAACCCAACAATTTAAAATTAAGGGCCCAATTTGTACAAGAAGGGATCCTCTCACAATGATTTAAAATATAGTATCAACAAGGAGCACTTACCCACTGTTAAAAAACTGCAAAAAGACTTCATGTAGGAAATCGGAACAAGTTTTAACACTGAAGGTCCCCGCCGCCGTCCTCGTGGTAAATCTGAATAAAAAGTATAAGCAGTGTTGTGCAACAAGTGAGTCATTGGTTACACATTTTCCGAACAACAAATCGTCAACAACACCGTACTTTGCAGTGACCTTTAGACAGAATAACTCCGAACCAGATGACGAAATGATTATCCTATCCTGAGCTTCATGTCGATAAAAAGAAATGGAGCACTGTGAATACTGACTGCATCTAACACACTGGACTTGATCACGATAAACTTTTACGGTTTTTCCATTTAAAAAAAGTAGAAAATAATGTGGGATGTGAGATATGAATGAGTTGATTTTACGAATGATGCTTTGGCACATAAAGGAGCAGAACAATTTGCAAAGAAATGACAGTTGGTGGAAATGAAAACCATAAATGATCATTGCGTGAACTAATTTTTCATTGGTGTGCCGTCATCTTACGAACATTCTCTTCAGCTTAGCTTGGATATGAATACTGAGACTAAATCATGTGTCATGTCTGTCTTTTGAAAATAATTTCAGTTTGAGACACCATGGCCTCAGGTTCAGAAGTCCCTTACAATAGATTTGATGACACGAAGGTCAACATTGAGAAGGATGTGTCACCGCCGGCGGCACCGGGTTCGGTGAAGAATCCGGATGCCATTACGGCGGATGAAATGACCAAACTAAAGGACTTTCGAAATAAATACAACCATGCCAACTTCCTCAGGTTTGTCACACATTTTGAACAGAATGTAATTTTCTATGCTTTTCGATGATGATTGCTTAACATGGCTTTACAAACAAACATTATTATTTTGTCTGCAGGAAGGTGTACACTGTGGTGTTTCTTCAGCTTTTGAATGTGGGTAGTTTCATCTTGCTATTCCTCTGGAATGATGCCGTAAACGGTTGGGTCATATCTCACCGATACATCGTGCTCATTTTCGGCGTGGCAGCACTGTTTGCTTATTGGTCTCATTCATGTTGCCGTCACTTCGAGTGGAACGTCCTCAACTGCGTTTGTTTTTTCCTGTACACGGTGACCGAGGGACTTTTCATTGGATCACTTATGACCTTCTACAAGTGAGTTTACTTAAATAACTGAATGAACTACAGGAATGTGCTTTCGAGAATTGTTAGGGAGAGGATGCTTTAGTTGTGTTGGAGAAAAATGTTCATGGTCATGAACTTGGTTGTATTGGAAAGTACTATAAAGACGCTGTGGTGTAAATGTATCTGGCATTTTCTAGTTGTTTGTGGTTACCGGATTGTCAGGATTCTGTTCGCTGATGGAATACTTAGCAAAATTTCGAATTAGCTACAGTAAAATACACCTAATATTGTGGTTCCATCGGTGCAGCAGAAACTTCGACGAGTCAGCATCGATATTTGTTTTAATGCGATGATTCCATTGAATATTTACAGTGTGGACGTGATATTAGTTTCGACCGGGACAACAATTCTACTCGGACTCTTGCTGACCATCTATGCATTCAAGACTAATACAGACTACACGTCTTATTCGAACTACTTGATTGCCATTTTTATTCTACTGATGGTTGTCGGGACTGCTGCTGTTATTTTACGTGATCTTTGCCCCATCCTACTCTTCATGACTGCTATTATTGGAGTCGTATTGTTCTCTCTGTATGTGGTTCACAGCACACAGAAGGTTTCCGAATCATACGATGTATCTGCCTCAGTTATTATTTTCGTCTCCGTAATTAATTTGTACATATTCATCACCGCCTCCTTCCAGTTATTCCTATTAATGTAACTGACGACGACGTGTGAGTGTAAGTTATTGGTGATACACGAACCGTCCAAATTTCTATTCACCCCACAGATCTTTTTGAGAGGAGGAAATGAGAGATTTAGCGGAAATCATCTTGTCAAACTGTCGATGGAAATTGTTGTTTTCTTCTCTTCCTTTGTGACTTTGAAATAAATACGAATAATAATTATTTGTAAGTTATATAAAATAAAATCAAGCATTCAAAGAGAATTATTGATGTTTGAACAAAAAATAAACATGCTTATTTTTTTATTAAACTGAGCCTCCTGTTTAGTTGGCTTACATCTCTGAGAGTTATGAACCCAAGTTTCGATGTGCCAACAAGTCCATAAAATATTTGCGGGACCAATTTCACAATTTTACACTAAATTAAGCGGATTATTCTGGAATTTTGAATAATGAATTTCGATAAAAGAATTCATCTTCAGTGAGCATGATGAAGCAGCAACTGAGAGGTCGATTATTTTGGACTTGGAGTTAATGTTCCAGAGTTATTTCATTGGGAAAATGAAGGGCATTCACTTTTAGCCATTTGCAAGCAAATTAAAAATTTTGAACACCCCTGAAAAAAGTTCCTGCCCACGCTACTACCTACAAGGTACACGTACGTAACACATGGAACTGAACCTCTATGCATAATAAAATAAGTTTATTTTAAAAATGATATGATAACAATACATTGCTCGCTTAAATGTTAAATCTGGCAGAATAAACCGGGGAAAATGTTTCTCTCTCAACTACAAAGTTGGGAAATCGAAAATACTTGGGCTGGCTGGGTGCCCCTGTTTTGGCTCTTCTGAAAATCTGGGATCTTTCGCTGAGGTCGACCTCTACATTTCTTAAATATCCCCTTACTTTAATGACGCTTACAGATAAGCTATAAATCCTTGTCTGAAATGTATGACTAGATCTTTCATATGTCCATCTGCAGCGGCCAGGAAAAAGTTAATATAAGAATCCACTATATTAGTATCAGTTCCTCTTTCAAAACACCAAAGAAATAAACTCACAAAATTTTTACAACAATGCTTGGAACAGTGAAGAAATTAATAATGGGTATCGTACTCATTCCCTTTGGGGATGAGTACCCCCATGCACCGTTTGAAGTCGGATCGGTTTAGAAACTGTGCAAAATAGAGCAAGACCTCATTCCTCCCGAGGTTAAAGAGCATTCTCCTGGCCCGGAATGCGCCTTCCAGTTCCCGGAAGGAGAACATCCCATGATCCCGGAGTGTATTTTTCTGAAGCTTATCCAACATCTCTTCCAGTTCCTTGTTCAAATGCTCCGTTATTTCCTCCAACTTGCGATTCCTCAGATTCACCCTCTGGGACTCAGCAAACGTCCGGATCTGCTCCATCTTTATCAAGTTTTTATTTTGCATGTAGTACTGGAGATTTTTCTTCACCTGTGGCTTCGTAGCCTTTGCTTTGGTCGTCTTCCTTCCCGAAGAACCAGCAGGCGTCCCGTTCTTCAAGGTTCTAACCGACACGGGTTCATCACCTACTACGACTACCACACGTCTCTGTCCTGCGCACTCCAAGCTAGGGCCTTTCCGTTTAGATACAATGCCCGTCTTCTTCCCACTCATGACAGGGGAATTTGGGCTGAACTTCAAATTTGCCCTTCGAGTTGGAAGAGCCTCCGCGTCAACATCCGAGAAGTCGCTTAAAGATTCCCAATCCGACATGGCAGCATCGTTTGTTTTCCCAAGTTCCAACCTAGTCTTGTTCGTTGCTACAGGGTTCTGGCGAGTGCTGGCTGCACTGTTTCTAGATCTGTCGACTGAACTGCGGCGGCGGCAGCTGCTGAACTTATGGAGTTCTTCCTCTTCCGAAGAGGAGGTGGAAGAACTGCTCCTATCGGATTTCATACTCCGCTTACTCCTCATTGATACATCTGAAAATACTGAGGCTTCGTCCGAAGTGATGCGGGTGGTTCGAGTTAATGGAGGCTTAGAACGAACTTCCTCTTCTTCCCCTGACGTTTCTGTTTGAACATAGGGCGCTCGACAACGAGAGCTCGGATCACCATCTTCAATAACATCAGTTCTGATCGTTTTTTTCCGGAGAGAACTCCTTCGGCTGCTGCTCTCGCTCATTTTCTCATCGTCGCTGCCGGGGAGATTTGGAAACATTGTATTTTTAGTTGCCAGACATTGAGGAGGGCCGCTCAGTTCCTTTCTGTACATTTTCCCGTTGTCTCCGTCTGAATCCGAACTGCTTTTCAATCCTCTGGAGGATACGGGAGAAGGAGTTGAGTGAAGCGCTGGTGCCACACCAGCGTTTGATTCGTCTGCATCCATTTCCTCAATTTCATGCTGACATTCGTGAGAATTTCCATCCGACATTTCATTAGAACTTCGCCTCCTACGGTTTTGCGGGGGATTCGGCTGAGCTTTTGATTCCTCTGTGGTACTTCTACTGCTACTCCGCCTACGAGAAAACGGACCGGAGGTCTGGAGCAAACTTACGCCAGGATTCTTGAGGGCCAATTGCTCCTTACGAACTCTTTCGGTACCGTTCGAAAAGGCCAAATTTTTAGGTAGTGAAGATGTTTCCGAAAAACTTCGATGATTAGTTTCTTCCGGTTCTTCTAATCGTAGCTTTGCGGCATTTCTGCCTACGTTTGAGGCCCCATCGTCACTCATATTGTGCCGCCGCCCATTTATCTGTGCGTTATAGCTTTCCGGTGCCTCGAGCTGTACTACTTTTTCGCCTACGTCTTCATCATCACTCGCGCGGAATAAGACTGTTGGTTCATCCCGAGCGCAGCGATGGGATGATGTGACAGTTGCATTCGATGAGCTCCTATAATCTGCCTGTGGCCTGGTGCGACTAATCAAATCTGGAAATGGAGCCATTCTGTCGGTGAGGATGGTCCTGTGTGTGTCCCGAACAACGCCTTCGACAGATTCAGCATGATCTTGCACGTTCGTGGCGGGAGGACGGGAACGGGTGTGATTCAAACGTCTCAGCGCCTGCTCTCCTCTCTCGCGATCCCACAAGGTGATGTGTACAGAAGGATGAATCATCGGCACCTTCTCCGGAATTCGCTTTGCTGAAACATTACGGTGAAAAGCAATTTGCTATATATTGCCGATATGCATTAACCATTTATTTCTTTAGTTTCATGTGGATACACAAGGTACAATGGCAAATATGACGCCCTTTAATTGCTACACTTACGTTGTGCGAGACGGCAGGAACAGGAACGGAGGGAACTACGGCTGTTCTGTGCATTTTCAGCTTTTTCTCGTTCTAACTCGGACGTGCACCTAGGTGGGAAAATCTTGTTGGTTGAGCCCGTTTTCGTTCTTTCCCCTGCATGGAGAGAAAATGGTACACAAATTATACTCATTCTATTGGGTACTGCATTTCGTTTTTGTCGTATAGGAAGGTCGAGGAAAAGGACTATTCAATCTGGTCGACCACGAAACTTACACGGCGGGAAGTTACGAGGTCGGCCGGGTTTAATGGTGCTCAGTGCCGTTTCCGCTCTCTTCTGTTCCCGTCCGGTTACTAACACATTTGGCAAGATATTTACAGATGGAATTTTGTTCATTCTTATTGCTGGAACATGGACTGTAAATTGAATTACAAAAATACTGCTCAGAATAAGTACCGCCGTCTCATTTCACGGGTTAACAAGGGGAACATCTTAAAATTCAATCTGCCGAACAATTACACTTACGCAAGAAATTCTCAAGTTTGTCAGGTTGTATCTCTTGGCTATGAATGGTGTGAGACTCCTTCATGTACCTGTTCAATTTTTCACACACTCTTTCTGCAGCTGCGGATGCAGTCAGGGACGAAAGACTGGACTCTACGTCTGTGCTACTGTTCGTACCCACGCCACCACAGAAACTTTTTTCGCGGGAATTTCGAGCCGGACTCAGAATCTCACCGACATTCTCTGGAATCTGAGAGTGATCGTTCGGTAGTGACTGAAATGAGCCGCCCAAATTTGTGGCTCGAGGGGAACAACTGACAAAGGATGCTTCAGATTCACTGTCTGAAATCTTCTTATCCATTTGATCACACTCATTTCGTCCTGACTCCGTAACCCCAGCAGCCGGAGGAATTCTATCAACATCAACAGCTTCACTTTCGTCCGGTAATGTTGACATTGACCTCACATTCGACAGATTCCTGACGTCGTTCACTCCAACTTCAGAGTCGGAATCTTCTCCCGTCTTTGTCTTGCATCCCGGGTCGTCTAATGAACCCGGGCGACTAGAATCTGGCAACTGGGATGCAGTCCCAGTGTGGCTCGGTTTGTAAGTAAAGTAGTACCAAAAAGTGTGCTTCTGGGGCCGCCTCCGTGATGAGCCTTCTAACATGGTTCTTGAGGTGATAGCGTCAACATTATCACGAGATTGCAAAACTTGAATGGCTTGACTTGAACCAGTTATCGTAGTCTCATACTGCTCGCCATTTTCAGTTTCATTACGGTGAGTTATAACAATACCTTCATGGCCTGCCTTCTCGCCATTTTCCGCAATACCTTCGTCTCGTCGCCGGTCAACGCAGGTTTCCGAGCTTCTCAGCACTGACCCCTCGGTTTCTTTCACCGCCGGGTTGTTCGTGCTACTACTGCTTTCAGCCAGGGGTAGCAGTGGATATTTGCTCGCAGTTGGACCTCGTCTGGAAAAGACACGATTTCATGGTTAATTAGTAACCCATTATTAGGTTCAAATTTACGAATAAATGCACAGTTCAACCAGTGCGTTCTCATTAAAACTTGTAAGAGGTAAAAAAACAAAATTTCATCGGTTGGTTAATTCATACCTCAGTGGTAGACCGATGAAGTTGCCCATATCGCCACCACCATCCTCATCATCATCATCCTTCAGATCACAGCTACTGTAGCTATGACGTAAAAAAGTCAAACTGTCTCCTGCCCCACTGCCACTGCCCCAAAGATTAGGTGCAAAATCAGCACCTTCTGCATTGTTCAATCCCATTCGCTCTCCCCTCCTCAATAGGATTCGTTTAAGGTCAGAATTCAACATGTCGGAGCTAGCATCTGAGGTACTTGGTGAGGTGGAGCTCGAACTTTCAGCTGTTATGTCTGAGAAAGGTTCCGTCGGAAATTCTGCAGTCTCCTCATCCGGAGACCCAGCACTCCCGCTGTAATCTTTATCTTCCATAATACTGACAGGCTAATAAAAGTAAAAAAACACAAAAAGTTACATGCAGCACTAATTTTCGGATCATTTGAGCTTCCACCCCGAATTGTAAAGACCCTTTCAAACAATGGTACTCCTCCATCGTGCATGACTCATAGCCTGGCTATAGCTCTTCCTTTTAATTTGCATACGAAGCAACATGGAAAGGGCTACGAGATCGTGGGAAGAAGCCGCGTCGAGGAATATAATGGAATAAC
>WJFA01002665.1:0-15117 GCA_009870155.1 Pseudobourletiella spinata | reverse complement strand
TCCCATCCAATCCTCAATTTATCCTCCTGTCTGTTGCTCCCCAGAACTCTACATACATTTACACTTGGTCGCCTAATGATGGAATTTACCGCTTTACTCCTTTTGAATTGCGATCTGCGATCCCAAACATATGTCTACGTCCACACGTTTAACCGAAATGCTACAGTCATGACAGCTTCAAACATCTCGTCCGGGAGGTCGAGGTGGACATTTGATGCAGTTATGAATGAATGCCCGCGAATTTTCGAAAGTATCGCGTCCCGTACATCCTTAAAATTATATCCGGAGCCTCGACAAGATGTTTCGGACCAACTAGTAGCGAATCTGCGAGGGCTAGATTCTCGTAAAACAATTTCTGAACAATTGACAGCATGAAAATGCTTATAAAATGGGAGAGCTTCAATTTAGAACTTTAATAAAAACTGGACCGAGGGTGAATCAAGCAAATTCACCTGTGAAATAAATGTTAATTTCGCATGAAAAAACACATAGCCAAAGGAGTGCACTGTACACGTTACACGCAACGACGCAACTGAATCATTAATGTAAATTAACTCATAATAATAATTGAATCTAAGAAATTTAAGGATGACGCAAGTTATGCTGGATTTAGAGCCGTGACAGCACGGCTTTTTGGGAGGGACGAAAAAGAAACTGAAAAAATATCGATTATCCATTACAAGAGTCCTCGAGAAGCAAGGACAAGTGTCAACTCACCGTCAAGGCACTTCCCCGTACAGAATTGCCTGTGCAGCCCATGAGAGTAAAGAGCTCAAGCCTGAAGCTTACGCAGTGTGCTTGAACGATGGACGGACTTCTGCCAGCAGCACGTTGACTGACTTCATGAATCAGGCCACATGATTTTGCAAACAGTTGCAAGCAGTAAGCAGTGACACCCATTCGTTGTTTTATAACTCCAATGTACGAAATGCATGCACGACAGAGGAGCCATAAGGCCATACCGCTCATTCAATCTCCGCCAGCCCACATGTAGCATAGAGCGAAGTGGGACAGTTCGCAAATTCTTCCCGCGAGCTCTCACAGTCACAGGTAAGACTCTCGGCGAAACGAGGAGGAATGACAGATAATGCAAGTGCTGGTGGAATATTTAACCTGATAGCATTCATACCATTGTGAGCTTCGCTGGAACGACAGCTCGACCTTAAAGTCGGCTCGATTTTTAGCCACCGCTCCAGTGGAACCGAGAAGCTCACGGAATCCAGTACTAAAATTCTGACTCAATTCCTTCGGGAAAATGTCGAGCACGAGTAAGAGTGAAGTCAGCTTCCCGACACGACTTGAAGACATTACTTTGGAGTGGCTGAACAAAACTCTGAGTTTGCACAACCTTGAGGTGGAAGAGTTTTCCCTGGCGGGAGACGCCAAGGAGGGTCGGGGTGCGCTGAGTGATTTGGTCCGCATAAATCTCCAAGTGCGAATGAGAGGCAGTGGGGATGGAATGTTGATGACGGCGTCCGAGAGGAAGAGTATTATTGTCAAGTCCCTCCCCGCGGATCCCCAAGTGCGGGAGTATACTGTGAGCCACGGCTACTTCCCCTGTGAGCTACAAATGTATACGAAAATCCTTCCCGCCTTGAAGGATTTCCTGGACCGGCGCGGGGTGAGCCCTCAAAACAGATTCCAGGCACCGATTTGCTACTTCGGAGCTGAGGAGGGCAAGGATACCTCCGACTACAAATTCATTCTCATCATGGAAGACCTCATGGATTCAGGGTATAAATTGTGGGCTGACGGCCCTCGGAAGTCCTTTGACTTCGACCACACATTGGTGGCCGTCAAGGAGATTGCCCTTCTCCATGCCACGGCGCTGGCGTATAAACTTGGCGAGGGGATTCACCTCTTTGCGGACGTGTTCCCCAACTTTGCACGGCACAATGTGACGGAGCCGGCACTGGACCACTTTATCAAAACGGGATTTGCGACGACACGGGAGCTCGTTTCGGACGAGTCCCTGGCGAAGGAGGACCCCCTTCCTACTGGAATCCTTGAGTTACTCAACGAGCTGGAGGTACGGTTCAAGGAAATTGTTGTCAAAGACATTCTCACCATCAACCCTGAGAACCTTAACACACTTCGACACACTGACCTTCATTGCTTCAACGTTGCATTCCGCTATGATGAGGCCGGGAGTCCAGTGGGAGCCAAATGGTTTGACTTTCAGGTACCATTCTTTTTTTGTGGTAGATTTGATTATGCTCTTGAATCTTAATCCCAACTCTTCTGGTTCAACGACAGAACGCGAATGAGGGGAGACCAGCTCTGGACTTGGCGTTCTTCCTTATACTGAACTGTGAATCAGAGTTTTCATCTGAGCGGCTGAAGGAAATATTATCCTTCTACTACAGTACATTTATGGGGGTTTTAAAGGAGGCCAAAGTGGACTTGGACTATCCGTTCGAAAAACTCCAGGAGGATTTCAGTCATCTACGACTGGCGAGTATACTTCACGTGATCTCCGGCGCCCCGGTCTGGTGCTGCAACGAGATTTCCAAAAGGAGACTACGAAAAGCTATAATTTATGCGTATAAAATTGGAGTTGGAATGGAAGCGTAATTAGAATTAGAATTAAAAAGTGTATGGAAAGTTGTACATATTATAGAAATAAAACTATTGAGTTGATACAAAAGGTATTTGCACAATGGACTTGAATACGTAAATAATTTTATTCGTAGAAATAACTCTGGTTACAATGGAAAAAATGGGAGGGATAGGGGAGAATATAACTTGAGTACGTTCAGTCGCTTTCAGACAAATCGTCATACTTTTCCTTAACAGGGTCAATGGGGCTCATGGGGGCACTACTTACAGTACCTAATACTGGCCGAGTCTCTGCCAGAGTCGACGGGGCCTCGGGGATACTTTGCTCAAGTGGACTTCCAGGATTACTCCCTTGTACAGCCGAGGGGGTCGAACTGGCGGCGGCCGCGGCGGGTTCGTCGACTTCCATAGGGATGTCTCCCCCTGGGATACTTCCAACCAAAGTTTTGGACGGGGACTTGATGATTTCTCGAGCAGCCTTCTCGGCTTCTTCCAATGCATGTTGCTCCTCCAGGGCCTCTTCATCTATCATGTCATTCAGTCGGCCGATTGCTGCCACGAGGACGTGCATACTTCGTTTCCGCTGATCCAGGCGACTATCCAGAGCGTTTTGTTTGGCCTGTAAAATGGTTACAGTAAAGGTTTATAATAGGGATTAATTCAGCAGAATATATAAGAGGTATAAGGGAGTGGAGTGGTGCTTGTACACAAAATATGATGGAAAATCCATCATATTCTTCCACAACTTGCGAACCACAAAGCTCGGATAATCATACGGGTAGATTTGACAAGCAAAACAGTATAGCGGACAGAAAAGTAACTTTTTCACTCAAAAACAAAATATTCCAGACTTACTTATTAGATTACAGACTTAGTTATAGCTTTAAAAACAAATTGATTAGACTGCACAGTCATGAAGAACTGGAATTTTATTACGTTTACAGTAGCTTGTTATTGTGCAAGTGACATGTGCATTAAATACACGGATTATTTTGTCAGGTCGGGCTGGGTTGGGTTACCAGAAATAGTGACACTCATTTTCTGCTTATCATTGGTGTCAGACTTAAGTAGTACTAAAGAATAATTGGAAATCTCGAAGTTTAGTCCTTAGTTGTGTGATTTGGTGCAGTGGTAATTGAATGTGACATTATAATGTCTCAACATTGCTAGCAGTTACAAAATTATGCGAATCCACTTCTAATGCTGGATTTTCTTGGAGCTCCCACAAAGTCACATTTTCCATACTAACACATATGATATCCACAATAATAGCACAAGAATAAACTTCTGCAGAACTAAACAAAAGATGAATCACATACTTGTGCAATACACAATCGATTTTTCTTAAAATCTAAAACTAAAATTAACACTAAGATTTTTAGACGTTAGATTTAAACGCAAAAAATTCTATCTTCCGTATGTCGATCTGGTTTATCAGGCTTAAGCGACCACATTAAAGGTACGGTACCAAGGAATATTTATCAAACTTGTCAAAAGTCCATCGCATTTTAGAAGGAAAAGGACACAAGATTTATTTTTTCGCAAGAGAATTCGGCTCACCTTGAGATCTGCCAGTTGTTTCTCCAGAATTTGTCTCTTCTGTTCAGTCTCCTTCCGATCCGGCTGACTACGAATCAACCGTGCAAGAGCATTGTACTCCGTCCGATGTTTTCGCTGCTCTTTGGCCAACTCGAGCAATTTCTTTGAATTTTCAATCTCCTCTCGAGACTTTGCAATCTCTTCTTTGACCTGAGCGTCAAGATCAATGTACATCTCTTTGGCTTCTTCGTTTGCCCTTACATTAAACCGAGTCTTCAGATTGGCATGCTCCACCACGGCTAACTGATGTAACAACTTTTTTCGTGTTAGAGCTCTAGAAGATAAAAGTTTTTAAAACAAACGGTTCATGATTTTGCATCCTCCCTGAATCGCAATGTGTTTCGCTGGCCACTTACAGATCCTCGGCAGAATCTTCCGAGCAGAAACTAAGGAAAGATTTTGTAAGATTCAGTATCCTTCGATCATCCCCGCTACCATCACCGTCAATGAGCAACCGCCTTTTCATTACTTCATCTGAAAATACAAAAGACAGTATTAGTACATGACAGGATTCAAAATGTTACAAATGTTTCAACCACGAACTCCAACCTACCAGTCATAAGGTTATCCACAACAGATGAAACAGGAGGGCTGGTTGTCGTCATTTTGAACGCCAGCCTTAACCACTTGTTTCGAAAATTTAAAATAGAATCAAATTCTCAATTTTCAACAAACTCAAGTTTTTCTAGCCGCAAGCCGCCAATGTTGAATGCATCCCAATGCTGACTGGCATGGATCATGGAATGGAAATGGGATAAGCGGATAAGCGGATGAAAACTACATGAGAAAATTAAAGGAAACCGCTTCACAGTCACATGCTTCTTCCCTCGACCAATAGCTTCGCTTTATTCCTTATGTACTTCTCCCTTCTAGATTCCAGGTATGCATACGTACTCAAAATCAGTTTTCCAATTTAATATTTAGTTTACACATGTACAAGGCCATAATGTGCCAGCACGAAAAGCGTCTGAGTTGTTGCCTCGTACTGTACATTTCGTCTAAGTCCTCTGGTGCTGTGTGATGTGCATAAAAAGATTGTGTTTGTCTCTCATTTTCCATCGTTACATTTGCTGGAAATATGAAATTCCTCTTGTGTCCCGAATGGAGGCAGTATGTGACCATCATTTTCAATGTCATTCGTCGTCCATGACAGTTTAAATTGAATGCACTTTTTCAATACCGTAAGTACTCGGACGTTCCGTTAATGTGATAACATAAACGGATGGGGAAAACATGTCTTGGTTGGAGTTGCGGGCAATTTTATTAAAAGCACATGAATAAAAATCAAATAAGTCCCATGCAAGTTAGAATTAACGAACACTCATCGTCTCACTCACTCATCACATTGCACAATAAATTCATAATAATACAGTTAAGAGATTCCCAAGGTCCTTAACTCTATTTCCAAGCACAGGCAGCTCAGTTCTTTGAGAAAACAGCACACATGCTGTAGTCTGAAGATATTTCATACGGTGATTCGAAATCAAGTTACTGGAATAGTTCTGCTATTCATGAAATTTCATTTCCCGTATGTATTTAAAGCATGACATTTGGATGTTAATGATAAAAATTGAATGCACAGTGTATATATTCTGAGTATAACGTAGTTGTTTCATCAGCAAAGTATCGGGCTAAATAGAGGGCGTTACTATCAGCTGAATTCGGAGGGTCTTTAAGTAAAGGTGTTTAAGGGACCGCTTATGAGGACAACTAAACCTATAGTTGAACAAACTGTATTTTTTATAGACTCCTCTCGTCTGTTGTCATTTTATCACTAGTCTCATATTGAGACTAGTGTTAAAAGTGATATAAAGTTATATTCTCGTCTATTGTCATTTTATCACTAGTCTCATATTGAGACTAGTGTTAAAAGTGATATAAAGTTATACGTAGAAGATTTGGTAGCAATATTGAGTTAGCATAAACGACTCGAATGTAACTCCTTATCAAGTTCGTACAGTATTCAACACATCGTTACCGACGTAAAACGAGCTAATGTGAAACGGGCTTTTCCATTTAGACAACGGACGATGATGGACGGGTAATTCGTAATACGCGGATACTTTTCAAAATCGAAAGCCTGGTGACAACCTGTAGCTATGTAACCGCAGTACAAGGTCATCATTTAATTCAGTCAAAATAAATTTGAACTTTACAATAGCAAATTGACTTTAATTTGTACAGATACACGCAATGGCTCTGTTTCTTGTACGCATTCAGCCTCACCACATCCATGACCCTCCACTCTCCATCAATTAACTTGAGCCTTCCCTCAAAAATTCCCCTACCTGGGATCATCTGAACTGTGATCAAAACCTCTGTAAAATTCCCCATATTAGTCACCACCGCGGAATCCGGCTTCTCTGTCCACCCGCTCCCGCCAAAATAATCGGGACCTTCCTGCAAAATAAAGTATTTTCTCGATTCGCTCAACGGTCCCCTCGGATCTCCCTCCGGTAGAACGACCTCAGCTCGGGGAATAAATCCATTTGCCAAGCTCAATTTCTCACACTTCGTTTCATTTTCTAACTGAGAGTTGATCTCGTCCAAAATCTTCTCGGCAAATTTGTCAATCACATTGCTCGCATATAAAAATTTCAGGGGCTTCGTCTCCCGACACGAACAGAAGCCATCGTCCACTCCAGCATCGGCGCAAGTTCTGTTCAAGGGGATCGGAAGGAAGAGGCTGATCCCTCGCTGCATCGACCCATCGTTACGGACAAAAGTTCGCTGAGCAATTTTATCATTGCCTAAATTCCCTACAGGATCCAGTAGGTCTTCCAAAGTGGCATGAACATCAAAGGGACTGGTTAGGCGGAAGATATTCCTCTCAAAATTCCGAGTTGCGGTGGGGAACTTTTGAGCAAATCCCGATGGGATGAATGCAAAGAACGCCGGCAATTTGCTCTCAAATCTCCCCTGGTGAAGCTCAATTAGGGGGCTGAATCGGTAGCCGTGATCGCTGAGGATGAACACGATCGTATTTTCAAGTAACTTCTTCTCAAGCAATCTCTTCAAAGTTCCAACCAGGGGCAGATCCCCGTTTCTGGCCAGCCTGTACTCCTTGGTAAAGAGCGAAGAGGCCCAGACAAACTGGAAGTAGGGCTTGCCGCGAAGAGACACTCCCGTTCTCTCGACGTAGTCGAGCAAGTCTGTGAACTGGAGTCGATGGTTGATGCATGCAAATCTGGAGGACGCGCCAAATTTCCAATAAGTATACATTCAAAACTTCAAATTTCTCATAGCAGTTGAGGGTGACGCAGTCATGCTCGTAATATTTTATCTAATACCTGCTCCGTATTTTCGTATTCATCTGCATTCCAGCCAAATTGTAAAAGTAGTCCGTTGGCTGCCACCGGAACCCCCTCCTCGCATAAAGTTTGTTGTAGAAAATTGAAAATGGGAGTTTGTCCTCTCCGTAGGAAGTGAGATAGCCGGCCCGAGAAAAGTTTTGCCAGATGAAAGGGCAGCTGTCGAAGAAGGAGAGGAAACTGTGGTTCCAGCAGGACGTGCGCAACTCTTCGAGATCCAGTCCCGTCAGTAGCGGCACGACGTTCGGGATGGTCGTGGTTCCAACTTTATTGTAACCAAAAAAGCTAACGGCTTTCAAAACATTGGTGAGGAAGTCATAAGATTTGGGAAAGTGCCGTATAAATTGCATGTGAGACACCTGGTCGATGCCAATTATGAGTACAGAGGGTCGTACATCCGGAGGACGTTTTGAACTGGTCTCAACTAAAACCTCTTTTTCCCATTTCACGGGGACAAAGGCAAACATATCCCGAAATACAGCTCTTCCTATGTCATCCGCTGGTGTGCTGCCATTAGTGTTCATTCTCGTTGTTGTCGTACTTCCCTCAGTGGCATCCGTTGAATCCGTCTCACTGGAACTGGACCAGCATTCGACGGAGATGAACTCATAATTCCGTGGGATCTTCGTCACGTCCGAGTATATTCGAGTGCAGGTTGAGCTGAAGGATGCCAATAGAGTTGGATCTCTGTGAGATTTGAAAAAAAATCAAGGGATGAACCTCGCCGTCTCATCAAGGTAACCAGAAATATCTCGCCAAAATCCCCTTACACGTGGCTGTAAGTGAAAATATTTGAATACGATGACGACGGAGGGAAGAGTACGGGATAAAATCGGCGGTAGCAGCAGTCCCAATCCTCTGCCTTATGTCGGATCAACCGCCAATCCGAATCCACAGAAAAGATCCGCTCCCTTCCACAGTCCAGAGCCCAATTACTCTCAGACTCCGTCTCCATCGTTTGCAAGATTGTCCGCTCAAAGGGCTTCAACCTGGGGATCTTGCAGGATTGTCGCACGGTCTGAAGAATCTCATCCTGAAGTCTCAGTGCCCTATGACGCTCCTCAATGGCCTCCTCTGCGGGAAAGGTTACCAACAAAGACTGAGCCAGAGTTCTCTAAAACGAGCCAGCGAAGCGTGTATACCTTCTGTAACATCCGTCCCAAGACTCAAGTCCTCACGGTCGAGCTTTTTCGGTAAAATTGTGTATAACCAGATCAAGCTGATCACCCCAGCTAGGGAAAGGTAGAAGAGGACAGCCTTCACCGTCACAGGAGCCCTATTTCGCACCTTCATCATTGCGGGAAGCTCTACATAGTAGTAAATCCACCTCTGCGAGTAAGTCTTTCATGAGGCATCTTCATGATTGAACCTCCTTTCAATTCTCACCCAAAGGGTTCTAAATTTGAATAATAATAGTAATAATTATTGACTTTCTCGGAATCTGGAGTCCAGGATTCTTCCAAGAAATGAGGAGGGAGGCTCTCATGGAAATACCGACAGATTTGGCGCATATGTATTGTTACTACATGGCTCGGAGCCAGCTCATATTTCCCTCCAATTCCAAGTTCGAAGCGATGCTGCTATTAAAGCTACAGGGTAGCGTTCACTTTCAACAGACAATAATGATGACGAGGCGTGGGTGGGTGAAAGACACGGTAAGGCGGAGCAGAGTGCATTCAAAAAATAATTTATTTCAATCCACTGAAAAAATTACAGAGGAACATATAACATATGTACATATCTGTGTCTTGTCGTCTAAAATCATGCAAAGGCTTCAGCATATTGTAGGTTAATATCTCTCACAAAAGTTATTTTGCGACCACGATTGGATGTATAATACATTAATATTCTTCTTCTCACAGGAAATCCAGGTAGGCTCAAGCACCAGCCATCAACTCCCCCGCCCATGTTTTCAATAATATGTAATAAGGATCAATAATCGTACACGTACAATCATCATCATTACACACATATATATATATGTATATGCATGGAATTACATAGCACAGGATCTAAGGGAGGCGAAGCCTGGGGATTTTTTTTCACAGAATCTTAATAACAATACAACGTGCCCTGATTGTCTTTTAAGTCAATTCCCACCCGTGTGGATACTGATTCTTACCCACTACAGTAGAAGTAATGAGGGTTGGAGGTTCGTGAATAAGATTCCTAATCCTCTGAGCATCTCTCCACAACGGGATAAAATGCTCAGATGCACCTTTTGTCCGCAGATCTTTACAGCATAGGCCGTACAGGAGCTCACAAGTACTGGTACGTATATATAGTACATTATCATATCATTTTAGTTATAATCAAAAAGTAATAGCTGTGAGATTATGGATCTCAGAGATGTCTCGCTCCAAATATTCCACACAGGGAACAATGTAACTCCTCATCATCCCGGATATCACCGCATCATTCTCGTTTCAAGAAGAGTTTCAAAAGGGGGAAAAATAAAGGCTGGTCGGAGATCACGCTTCTGACATTGCGGAGCTGACACTACTCGGATTCCCATTCGTCACACAACTACTACTGTTAGAATTATCTAGACAAGAGCTTCCCGCACTTGGGATCACATTGAGATTACTGCAGGCTGTCTCCGCAGTACTGCTGGAGATGGAGATTTCAGTATAACTGCTGTTGCTATTACTAGTGCTATCAACATTATTATTAGTATGAGAAATGTTAATATTACTACTACTATTACTATTACTATTATTATTATTATTACTATTATTAATATTATTCATAACAAAATTAGAATTACTATCCCCACCAGTCCCGCCAGCAGAATGGACTGGGACGATGGTATAAGACTTGTTCTCCTCACAACTGTCATGACTCCGACTACAGTTTGAGTTTGCAATAACAATACTAGTCGTACTACTGCTAGAATTTAAATTAGATGGCGATTCCTCGGATGTCGTCGGAACGACTCCCATTCCGCCCGCCGCCACCGTGGGGATGACTCGGCGGGGGGAGGGGGTGTACTCCCTCGTATACGGCGGCGGAGCACCCAGTTTCGCATTCAAACTGTTCCCCCCGCTACTGCTGCTGGAAGTCAGGGCGTGACTGTTGGCACATTCGGAAGCATCCACGACGACCACCACATCGTCCGGCGGGTGGCAGGGGGAGGGGGCGTAGAAGGGACTCCCCGTTCCAAAGGTGACGGGGGTGCCGCCGTTTCGGGTTCCTTCGTCACTGCAGGGGCTCACCACGACGGTGACGCCCTCCGGGATGGACAGGGTGTCCTCCCCGCCGCCGGCAACGGTGGAATGACTAGGGGAAGGCTGGCCGCAGTTGAAGAAGCTGTCCTGGGCACAGGCGCTCTTCGTCTGGAACAGGGCCCCGGGGCTGAGTTTGATGGCCTCGTCATATGGTGGAGGTTCCCCGTCCACGGCCGCATCATAATCTGGCGGCTTCGTCGGCCGGTACTCTTCGCCCATGGGTGGGACGTACATGGGAACGGCGACGTTGATGACATGCACATCCCCAGGCTGCCTTCCGCCTTCCCTGCCATCCTGGAAAATAACGGAAAAATCCCCAAATTAGTCAAATGAATGAAAAAAAGAAGGAAAACATTATATAGCTTATCAATATCCTCCAACCAACAGCGGACATCCCCAGAGTCTCTAATTGCTCCCAAGTTTACTCCGAACGCGGAGTCATTTCATGCCTTAATAGACTCATAGAAGCACCATTAATGTTCACTATACTACTACACCCGCTCCTAATTGCATCCACTGAAATATTCCCCTTACTAACCTTGAGTTCCTCCACTAATTAAATAGGAATCACTCACACAGCAGCGGAATGTGCCCTATAAGCCATTTGCAGGGATAACGTTACAACGTGATGCTGAGCATATTGCCAAAAGGAGTCATTACTGTTATACCAACGCGTCGACGAGATAGCGGGCAGGACGACAACAGAGCACAGCCACACATGCAAATACACACAGTAACACTTGCAAACACACACGCAGTCACACTTACAAAACACACACACACAGTCACACTTGCAAACACACACGCAGCCGTACTTACAAACACACACACACACACACACACACTTCGTAACACTCGCTAACGTAAAACTTGCACATACAACTCCTTCACTATGATCATACCGACTACTGCTGCTCAGCCCTGAATAAACAGAGTCAAATCACTAGTCAGCAGCAATCCCTAATCGCTCCCTTGCATGGCTGCGCCGGCCAGCGGAGTGAGTGGAAACGGAGACATGCCATTCCGGAGAAGAATGAGGAGGACTGTATGAAAATGTGCTAAAAAAATTCCAAGGCATTTTCCACATCTGACCCTGAATACATTAACTCTTGCCTCACCCACCAGCTTCCCACCAACTTATTTATGAGGGTGGGACCCTGAGTCTGACGCCGGCATTTCTCTACTCTTTTTTTTTACCCCTTCATCTCCTCCTTTCGTCCTCAATATTCTGCTAGAAGAATCATCTTGCGAAATCCTACGGGCAGAACTACTGGGGGAATACATACGCATGCACACACACACACGCACACACACTCACCGACTTATCACTGTCTTCACCAATCATCCCCGCCAAATCCATGATAGAGCATAATATAATACTCGTCACTCTCAAAAAAGAGACTTGTTGACATTAAAAATTCCAGACCAGCCACGGGTGCTCGCATCTAGTTTCCACTAATTGCCTCATTATTCTCTACCCATGACAAACTGCATGTAACTGCTCACGTTACTGACAATGTCTCCGCTACCTCACACATAAATTCACACACACACAGACACACACACATAAACACACACACACAAACCGGTAGTAGTCTAAAAACCACGCAGAGAATTCCCCATCAACTCATAGATTGGATCTCCTTCCGACGAATCATTATTATTATTACACTTCCTCTCAAGTGCTCCAACAGTTCTCCTGTACTTTTCCAAGGAGGAAAATTAGGGGAGGAAATTGAAACATTCAATTGAGGGGGGCCTAACTACTTCGCTAGAATGATACGGTGTCTCCATGGATAAAAAGAACGTCCTTCATTCTCAAAAGCAGTGAGTTAGAACTGGGGTTCCCCTAAGGGAAATCAAGTCAAAGTTATTATATAGCTTGAAAAAAGCCCGTTTCCACACATAATATCCATCCGTCACCGTCACCAGTTATTTCTGGAGGAAATGCAAAATGGGAAAAATCACCTGCTGCTTGAATGGCGCTATGCATACATGCTTCTATACGACATGTAGTAGTAGTAGTAGTACGACACTACGTTATGAAGCGGAGTTAATTTCAGCTCTTTCCCCACGGCGCTTCCCGCCTTCCAAATCGAATTCTTCCTCACCTCTGACATTACTTTGGGGAAAATACCTTCTGCCATATCCATTACATTTAACTATCCTAGGTGCAACCCATGGGTTCCTATACACATTATGGTACACTACGGTACGCACCGCATAGCGCAGTATAATATAGTGCTCCCATGGCATAGTAGGCATAGCGGCATGGGTAACTGTCATCCCCAGACGACTTTGTCCCTTCAGCATCGATTTCTGACATGACAACAGCGGGAAGAGTTGCGAGCCCCACTCCGGCCCACCACTACCGTAACCGTCACCATACGATACCCGCTGAAGGAGTGGGGCAAGTTATTACACGAGCCAGGGGGTAGACACAAGACAAGTTTTTCGGGAAAATTCGATACAGAGAGGAGTGAGTGCCGGGACGGAGCGCTCCTCTGGCTATAACCACGTACTCAAGTCAGTCAGTTTGCAACATGAAGGCTCAAAGCTTTGCACAGTGTAGGGCACTCCTTCCTCCGCCATTATTTACAAGGAGGCTCCCACTCAGTGAATCCATGCAAATTCCCTCCTACTTCCATGTTCCACAAACACACCACCGGCGTCCACCCCGCACTGGTCACGTCATGCTCAGCCTAATCCCATCCGCCCATCTTACCGACCATACCGTAACTCATAACACTTTCCGAAGCCCTCACACACAAACACACACACACACACACACACACACACACACACACACACACAGGCATGAACATTCGGTCTGGGAACGGGCATCATGACGTAATATAATTCTCCTCATTAGCATTCACGAAGACCCGCGGCTTCTCCTGCTGCGGAAAATGCGGCTGTTTTGTAATATTAACTCACTATATATTACGGAATGGGATGGGCACTCAATTTTTTTTCTCCAACGTCTCCTACAATTTATCCATTGGGTATTTCTCTGCAATAAAGATGGAGGAGAGCCTTGGGGTTCTACATACTATGGATGATGATCCTCTACATCTTGAGGAATTCTGGAGACTCTGTGGAATTTCCAATGAGGCGCTGTCAAGTATAGAGGATGGCCTTTGAGAGCTCGTCATACCTGGTAGTCCATCCGCCCGAGACCGGAGACGCGGTGGGATGAGACGGAGATGGGTCGCCCGAGCCATCGACACATGGCAAGGCACACACAGAAGGAGCCGCTGATGACACAGGCCACTCCCAAGTATCTCAAAGGGTCAACGTACCCATGACCCTGTGAAAGAGAAAAAAGACATGTTATGTACTCACATTTGCAGTAACTTTAGTAGGCACAGAAAACAAACATGATGATGATGATGATGATGATGACGGACTGGAATGAGCCCCCGGCCGGTATCTATTACCCAATGGGTCATTACACCACTAAAAGTGCGCGCATACACACACACGCACACACACACACTCACATGCACGCATACATACAAAGAAATTAGACAAGTTTGGAAAGTGCGGGGAAAGTATGTCAAGAAATCCCTTGGCTTCGCAATTCCACTTCTGTGGAGAGCCTCCTCGGGTTTCAGTATCGGATTCACGACCGAGCGGACGGACTGACGGATGGAATCCTCAACTCCCCTCCCCACACATACAATAGCCCTGTGGGAGCATCATAGGTTCTGCTAACGTATAACAATATGATACAATTCCCACAGAGCCAACGACCGGAACAAGTGGCTTTCCACGCAAATTCGCCAGGGATTTTTTTCCTCCGTCCATCCCCACACACATATTACAATCCCATCCGTATTTCCTACTGATTCACAATGTAAAAGAGACTCCATTCTGAACCATTCCGAATCGTAATCTCAGCCTGTTGACAATATACTGAATATACGTATATACATGTATAAATAAATGTCAATGACTTGGAAGAACTGACTCAGTTGTAATGAGCGAGGAAAAATAAATAGGCCATAATCCACTTTGCAGATTCAGGCAAGTGAATAACCGCGCGGGAACTGCATCGTAATTATCAATTTCTTCAACTTTCTACCCGCCCCCAAACCTCACTCTTCCCGCTATTGGGAGGCCATAATTTTTTTTAGTGTTAAACTTCAGCTCATCGCTCCGACTACTGTGTCAGGCTGCGTAAATACGGGGCTGGGAAAGTAACTTTATGGGAAATGGATCAATAATAATTCACAATGTATCAGAGCTGTGCTGAAGTAAGTCATTTCCTCTCCACACGGATTATTTACGAGCTTTTTTTTCTTCTTTTTCACCACAGAATAGAATCTGGTAGTACAACGGACACCGAATTGGCATTGTGGGCTCAGAACCAGACGTATGTTAACGATCATTCATGTGCTTGTGGATAGGAATACAGA
>WJFA01002664.1:0-15118 GCA_009870155.1 Pseudobourletiella spinata | reverse complement strand
GAGGTTGACATATACCTTACCCACACCCACCCCCCCCCCCCCGCCTTTATCTCTGAACATGTTCTACAGGATTTAACGACTGTCTCATCTCATGAATCCCTCTAGATGTCGTTGTAGGATACGTTTTACGTGTGCAGCTATACACATATGTATATGTATGAAAGTTTTTGATCCTTGTGTAGAGAACCTTTTCCAAATGCAATATCTCGACGGATCTGATCGGCTCACCCCACTTTGCAAAGTGTAACTACCACGGCGTGTCCAACTACGGACTCGGACCCTCCGTATCCAGTCGCCCGCGCCAAAACTCCGTCTTTGTCACCTCACCCCATGCCGCCGCCATGGTGAACAGTAGTTACGTCCTCCAGAAGGCCTCCCGGAAGACCAAGTCCGCCATTGACCTCTCCACGCTCGTTCTCTCCGAAGAGTTCCTGGAAAACGTTCGTCGAAATTCCAAAAATTCCATTACGCACGTGTAGTGAATCGCAAGTTTAAAAGAACAAAAAAAAACAGAACAAAATACAAGGACAAAGAAATGAGTCACTGTCAACCCTAGATGGAACCCACACTCAATATGCCCACACACTGATTGTTACACATATCCCACGCCACTAAATATTCCCATTACCTTTTTTGTTTATATATAATATAGTCTCAGTCTGTTTTTTTACTACACATTTAGTCACATTTATGACATGCTCGTCCTCTCCCAAATGCTGCCTGTTATAGCTGCTGATACTGTTGCCGCTATTACTACTACTACTACTACTACTACTACTGCTGCTGCTGCTGATTCTGCTGCTGCAAACCCTTGCTTCTCCATCGCAATCAATGAGTAGATGAAGAAAGTCACACACAAATATATATATATATATATATATATCTGATATGTCACCGCTCAAACCCGCTCAAAGTCACCTCGAACGGGTAATGCCTGTGAATGAGTATTTATTTCTATATACTCAGTGTGTCCTAGTTAGTTGGCTTCCCAACTTTTAGTGGTCTGTCTGGCTCAGCTGCGGGGTTCAATAGTCACGCTGCACATCACCGCCTCTTATTGTCACCAAAACCAGAGTTTGTGTACGCAGGGTGTCCAAAACCTACATACATGTCACACTTCGGTTCTCCCCGCAAAATCTGAGTGGCTTTTAGTGCAGTGGATTTTGTGTCTCATGGAAACGTAAGATTTGGTATAGTTCAAGGGATCAATTGGTATCACTCATTTTGCTGATTGACCAAGCCGCTTCAAGATTCTGCAAAGAATTTGATCGTGACATCTTGTGTAGGACATCCTGTAAATAACTGTCTTGCCGGGAAGAATGAGGTGAAATCGTGTTGGAGAGATTGTGGGAAATGTTTTCGCATTGAATTGCTGCGAAGAATAGAAAGTCAAAAGACTATTTAGTTTGCTACTAGCTTTGGTATAGGCAGAGGTCTGCGCGATAGAGTGCAGTAGTGTGCATGATGAAATTGCGTGATTTAGTGGAGCTGCATAATTATATCCATTCATTAGTCAGCCGCTGGAACTCGAATGAACCTCACTTTAGTAGCAGAATTTATAGTTTATATGCCCCGGAATCATGAGATGATAATAATGTTTGCACCGCTGAGCTCTAGTATTTTAGCACCCGCTCTCGAACCATGGGAACCCCATATGACCTTCACATAAGTTGCAACTGTTGATAATGATTTGACACGAAGGTATGCTCTGTGATCATTTCCACTTAACAGGATGAAGAGAATGAGGAGGAGAAGGATGAGGATGACGTCGGCGAGGTGGATGGTGAGAGGATTCCGCTGAAGACGCTGAAGAAATCCTTGGATTGAAGTTGGGCTACACAGAGATGACTTTGGACCAATCCCCGCTATAATGTCCTTCACGCTCCACCTCACACTGGAATCGCATGTCCGAATCACTATTAATCTCAACTAAAGAACAACAACCGGGTCACTGCTAATCTGGCCCAAAGACCCTTCCACAGTTTTCCCATAGAGACTGACGTGAGGAGTCTAGCTTGTACATGTGAGAGGGGATCCCACCGTGGGTTGTACCTTTAGTTTTGGAAAATACAAGAAAATCCAAGATATCGCACAGAAATGATAGCAGAATCTGGGAACGGGGGGGAAGTACTCATAAAAAGATGTTCTTCTAACTTGCAGAATAAATTCCGATAAATTTCATCCCAGTTCATACTCCGTGCCCCTGCCCCATTGCATCTCCAACTGACTGAAGGAAATGACTCCTCCGAAAATCCAACAGCGCCCTTTGAAAAAATAACTGCGGGCAACTATGATCAAGTGACCAGGATAATGTTGAGTAGAAACAAGGTCATGTACATATATTGCATCCACTCAGATACCCACACAGAGAAAAATATATGAGTGGAGAGCTCTATTTCAATTCCATGGATATTCCTTTTGAAACACAAGTCGTCACTTATGGAGGAGCGCACTATGAGGGCAAACGGTTCCGAAGATAAAGACACAAACAGCCGGATCTTGACTACGAATATGTAAGACTTCTCGATGAGAACTTGAAGTGGAGTCCGTATTTGTACACGAAAGAGCATATGGAGACTCACTATATGCTCGTGAATAATATCTTGCCTCGCCGCGCTCTCGGGAATGAGTGTGTCTCTCTCCCAAATTCGCTCTCTAATATGCATGTACATGTGTGTGTTTTCCATGTCAAATGCTCCATTGTTTTTCAAAACTCGGCTCCTCAATTCCGGGAAATTCGTTTTGAGGACAGAGTTTCCCCAGTAGCGTGCAGCGGTGTGCTCTCCCCTTGAAAATCTCAACACTCTTTTGGAGTGGGAGCATGTATACGTAACACATCATCATCATCATCATCATCATCATCATGAACATCACGAGGAGCAACAGCGACTCACAAGATGAGAATCTGCGAATCAATAACATGGCCATAGGCTTTAGCCATAGAGTTGTATTTGTAACCAAGGACCGCAGTGTGACCAGTTTTCCCAGAATTTCATTCGTATTACTTTTACACATTTCCATCTTATAGCGTACGTCCCGTCGGGGATGAATATCTCTCATCATCTACCTGTCAAACGCACGACGTTGACTTCCTTTGCAACCTCTGGGAAACATGTGCAACATATATATTCAATATTATTGCCACGCTCTTCAAGATATTTTTACTCGTTTTACTCTCTCTCTCTCTCTCTCTGTTCGTCTCTATTTCATTCTCCCACAAATAATAATAACAATAATTATTTTCGTAAAAAGAACTGACCTCGGAATTTCTGGAAGTAGTAATTAATAAATTATTATATAAGCAATATATATGTAGTAGTACAGTTGAATACCTTGGCATTTTCTAATAATTTCTAATTTCCCATTTGAGCTCATTAATGCCTCCATTTATCTCGTGGCCACTCCACCTATATGACAGCCTTTTGAGGCATAAACTCCTCATATGACGGCAATTATGGCGGAGAGCAGAGCCGATGTAAATGATATTTTCTCTGTCGGCTCACTCATATTAGGCCCATTATTAACAAGTAAAGAGCCCGTCGGAAAGTTACAAAAGTTGAGGGATAACTCGGGGCGGCTCTCGGGAGTTGAATGACTGGGGGTGGTGAAGGGTAACAGCAACATGGGCTCTTTAGAAGAAGGCATATCGATCCTCTCCTCAGGATATGGGAGCACACTGTTTAGACTGTGCAAACTTCTTGTTCACATATGATGACTAATACCTGCCTGTCATTTCCACTTATTTACCCAGCTTTTGTCCTGTCCCCTCCCAGAGCTTCCCCCAGTCATCTTTCCCCCCCGGATACATGCATTTCCCAGGGATACCTCCACTACTGGTTGATGGAAAGTAGTAGTTGTGTTGAGTGCACTTTGCACTCGTAGTGACGGCCCCGAATTGATCAGGAGCACGGGGCGGGATGACAGCACTAACTGCCGTCGTTGGTAGGTTGGCAATGCACAGCTCAAAAGAACTTGACCGAGGAATGTGGGTTAGATATGTGTGGGCTAATAGTGACAGCCTGACATTATTGGCTCGGGCATCAGGCCTGTATATTGGTTATAAATCTTATAGGGGCGAGCAGACCGACGTGACGGGTGGGTAGCGTGTGTAAAAATAGTTGGTCCGACGTTGGATATGTCCATGGCAAAAGTGTGGCAATCAGAACTTTTGCGGGGCTATTAGTTGCCCGCGGGTGGCAATGGTAATGGATGATGGATAACAGATAGTGGATGACGAGCATGTCCTTTCCTGACTATTATTCGAAGAGATTCATAATTAAGTTGGCGGGAGAAGGTGGGTGGCTAGTGGGTACAAAGTTTAGCAATGGTCGGTTTACCAGTTTCAAAAAATAATGGCCGTTTCCTCACCCCATATTTGACTTCATCATTGATCACCTTAGATGTGGAAGGGTGGACTAGTTCCATCCGGTATTACAGGTCTTCTCAGCCCATTCAAGGATTTCACACTTTGGCCAGACACTTGCGGGAAATCATGACTCCTGGGCTAAAGTATGACGGAGACAACCTGCCGTGGGTTCCTACTCATCCACAACCAGACGTGAGAAATAACACCAAGGATCCGTCGCATTTACATCCCTGGAGGCAAGTTTGACTTTGACAGCCAGACTGGGAGAGCTGAGTGAGTAATAATTATTATTGAGTCGTATAGACGCGGCAGTGTTACACAGACTGTCCTCCGGGACTCGGGACAAATAAGACTCCTGAGTGAATGTCACCATGTGGCGATGGCGGGAACTTTCAACAGCCCCTCAGGGCATGTGATCCATTCATCCATTTGAAGACGGAGCAAATCCAAAAGTTTCTACTGTTTACCCCCACCACCACAACCACCACACGGAATGATTTAGAAATGCCATTAGTCTCCCTCCTACTCGCGGGGTGAGGGTAAAAGAGGCAGGAGTTGAACGGTCGAAAATTAAGATGGACGTTTCTTATCCCATCTGTGACTCCATTGATCACTTCTACTGTGCCTAGCCACGACTATACGCCAGGGACTATCAGTCATGTCAATTCCACCGCCCCACCCTCACTACCCCCACCCCAACGCAACTCTTCCCCGCAGCGGACAGCCAGGAAAAAAATTGAGATAAGGATGGAACGGCTGGACAAATATAGGGAGAAACGGCTGTGGAAGTGTTGTTCCTACGGAAAAATAAATGAATTCAGGAGGAAGGGCCGGAGATAAACCTATTAGATAAAAGTGGAGAGAATAGAAAGTGAGACTCTTGTTACTCATGAAACGGAGGGGGGGGGAGGCGAAGGAGGGAGTGCGGCCGTAACCTCCTTGATTAAATGTTCCTCCACCGCCAGTACACATAAGCAGGAGGAGTCGTCATAGTGAGGGCGGGATGGAGCGGAAACAATTTTATTACCTGCAAGTAAAATCTTTACAACGAGACACATACGCGCATACATACATCCACACAAACTCCACGCCCACACATATACTACACTATACAGTTATGAGTGTCTGTTCAATGGGAATGACCGGGTCCAATCTCGCTGAGGAGAACATTCCATCCACGTGCTTTCCCTGCCGTTTGGAGGTCATCCCACAGGACATAGTGTAGCCTACGTAACCCCCGTTCCCGCCTGGTAGACACGCACACAATCCGGATAGCCCGGTCATTGGCTACCGTCCATTCCCATGGATTTTTCCTCGTCATGATTATGATCATAGCATGAGCTCAGCCCTAATTAAATCCAAGGTGCGTATTAAGCTTTATGATGGCAGAATCCATCGTTGGAGCTCCACACAAGGGGTCCATACAATAATACGAGGGTTCAAAGGTTAAGGATGAGTAAGAGTAAGTGGCACGGATGGAATTAACGTAGTTTTTCTACAGTTACCACAGGATGAACTGACAACACCACCCTAGTGTTTTTCATCCGCTTCTCAGCAATGGAGTCATGACTCATTGTGAGCCGCTGCGGAGAGCTGAATGTGCAAGTAATGAGAGGGAGGGCACAATGAGGAAATGTATCCCACCGACTCTTCCCCGCCAGTTGTTACCCCATTTAATCCAAACAGAGATTAAGGCCTGGCATATGAAATTCGTCTGAAATTAATTACAGCCTCAGCCCTCGGCGTGCAGTTGAGTATTTTAAGGAGGAAGTTCTCTCGCGCCATAACAATTATACGTTGTGGTGCTTAACTTGGAGGGGAGGAAGCTGGCTGGTGAGAGCAGCTGGCTCCTTCCCGCAGTCTCACTCGCAGCAATGACTCCGTAGTTTTCGAGCTCCTCCGGGGTGGGATTCAGACGTAATGGGCTGAACGGAGCCGTATAGCGGAATTATTCATTTCTTGTATTCCAGCAATTTTTTCCCACTCCCAGCCCCATCTCCACACTGCACAAGTGTTCATCCATTATGTATCGCTCCTGGAGAGGGTCCAATAAGCTTCTTGGCCTTTCATCTCACAGCAAGGATATTATTATCTCCGCCATGGGTCACACACACTTGCAAGCAGGAGAATGGCTGCCATTTTAAGGGAGTAATAACAGCGGGACGAACATCTACAGATCTGGCAAGCTACAAAAGGGGAGAGTAATTTGAACAACATGATACTCAAGCTTGCAGATTGGCTTGAAGAGCTTAAACATTTGGAACAACCCTGGCCGACATTACAGAACCATCGAATTTTACGGATAAGAATTTTCCCACAGTAATAACCTAGAATTGGCTCTGAAATTAACGAATTTTATTGTAGCCCTCACAAATAGGCTGCGGACCTCTCCGGTGGTAAATAAAACCCCGTCTGATTATCTTGCACCCATCATCGGCCCGGAGAATCCTCTTTACTCGTCAAAGTCATAGGGTTGCGAGTTCATTTGTGTTGGGCGGCCATAAAAAGTTCCGTCTTGCCGCAGTGTAGCCGGTCGTAATAATTAAGCTGATTGTCTCCTCAGAGCACGCCATTATCGGCAGCCAATCCGCCCTTCCAGTGGTGGTTTGTAAAGCTTCTGAGTGGATTCCTCAATCCCTAAGTTCATCTCAAGGTACATTAGGATCTTAATTTGAGCTCTTCTTAAGTAGATCTCGAGCGAGTCATGGTGTCATTGGTCTCGTTGGACGGCGGAGGGGAAACGGCCGTTATTCCAATGATGGAATGAGTCATCGAAACAAATTGAAAGGCCCCCCAGAAGATCATGTGAAAAGCCCACGGTAGCTTCTCATCAAGGCGGACGTGACGGGTATCCCGGGGTGGGCGGAGGAAAATCATTACGTACAGAAAATCACCCACACTCTCAGCCGTCTCTTCAACCACGAGGCTACAGAGAGAAGGAGACGAGTTAAGCGGATACGATGTGGTTGGTGGTGGTGGTGGTGGTGGTGGACGGTGAGGTCGTTTACGCTAGCAAAGAGGACATCACCTCATTGAAATCGCCGCCGTCGAGACCACTTGATCCTTTTCCAATTCATCAAGTTGTCATAAAAACACATGGACCGTGAAGTGATCAGAAGGGACCGTTCATACATCAGTTGAACTCAAGGGCGAGTGCATGAGTGTCTCATCAAGTTCAAGGAGCCGTCTAATATTATAACATACTTGCAATCATATGCTGGTGGAAAATTTTCAAGGTACTCGTTAGAGTTCTCTTTGACCTTGATTTGAAAATTTATTACTGGTTAATTTACAGCATGAACAACTCTGAAAGGAATTACTTCCAAGCCGCTCACTTTCTGCTCATTTCATCAGTGCAGACGTCCCCGTATAGCTTTGAATGGCAATGGATTTTTTCGGTTTGTTTTACCCTCAATACCTTAGCGACTGAATGCGAAATGCTGTACTAGCAACCGTGTTTATTCTCGTACCGCGCATTTCCTTTTGTTTACATATTGTGTGTACATCTGTGAAAAAATTGGATTCAAAGTACCTGTTTAATATATAATCGGTTCCAAAAGGATCCCAGAACGTCCTTCATCGTATCAACTCTAATCGAATGGACTTGTACTGAGTGAGTAAGCTTAATCAGATGGAGTGGTCATTTGGCGGCCGACAACCCACGAAAATTATATGTCAGGAGAATTGGAATCCCTTTTGGTGGAGTATATAAATAAATAAGGGGACATGGTCAAAAGTTTCCTCTGAGGGATGATGCAATGGAGGCTCAGACTAAATTTGTTCCGCGTTTGTCAGAGCGGAGAGGGAGACATTTTCCCCTGTCGCTCCTGATCGCTCCCCATGTCACTCCACCCTCACGGCTTGGACAAGTTAGAATGGAGGAGAAATTTGATTTTTATCCTATAATTCCACTCTGGTCCACTTTCCCAAGGAAGAGGATCCAGGGGACCTCATTTCCCAGGGCGCCGCATGGCTTCTATCCGTATGTAAGCCCCCTCCGCCTTCCCTTTTTTCACTCCAATAACAAACCACCCCGATGGCACACTACTTTTGTCAACAACAACAACAACAACAACAACAACAACAACAGCAGCAGCAGCAGCAAGGGAAAAACTCCCGCTGCCGTCCTTGTGTGTGTGATTCTTCCATTAAAATAGCCAGCCAGAGGCCGTCCCTCCGCCAAAAGACTCCTATTACTATTGCGTCTTGGCCCGGTTATTCCACACGGTACACACGACACCACTACACCCTCCAACTCTTCCATTGTTCAAACAAAGGGATTACGACCAAGAAGTCACCCCCAGTAGAATCCCGACCAAGCCATATGCTCATTTTGCCCTTCACAGAAATGCGCATGGACTCAAGGGACCTCCTAACCTTAACGTAATTACAGTTCCGTACACTAACATGACCTAACTTAAGGTCACGCAGTAGCCACCTCCTACCTTCAAAAACTCACTTCGAGCCCTTTGAGAAATCCCTGGCCTTACCCAATCACTTGATTCCCCATCACTTCTCTGATCTCATTCGAGACGTTAGTGGGGGAAGCTTTGAAAGCTGATATAAGTGGGAGATTCCGTCCTTTAGCCAATCCTGCCACCAGAGCATGGCTCCAGACACATGGCTGCACATCTCCCGCTCCATGCAATTCAGCAATTTTTTATGGAAATCCTACGGAATCTCTCTTTTTTTCTCCATGTTCCTCCGTCAATGCGCTATATGCAACTGGCGGAATAAAAGGCCTCAGCGAGCATTCCGTCCCATGTACACTGCGTGCCGTGCGGGAAGTCAATATAATGCTCCGCACATAAGAGCCGTGTGTGAGGAATGAATTGTATGCTTGCCCTACTGGGGAGCCTGAGAATAGGCCTCATCCAGCATAATTGGATTGACAAGGGTAACGTCTATTTGACTACACAGACTTCCCCACTCCGTTTGGACAGAGTGAGCGAGTCAATCATCAAGTGACATGTGGATCCAATTTCAGCGCCAAAGCTCACCGCCCGCCCCATATCAGGGATTGGAGAGTGAGAGAGAGAGAGGGAGAGAGAAGGGGTATTTGGAACCTGTCAAGAATTATTTATTCCACATCCCCTCCTCCTCCTCATCTCCACACACATGCACACCCAGGGGATCAAATAATGGTGTAGTACAAGACAGAGTGTCTAGACTCATGTTCCGTTCGTTCCATGTGGCCTGCCTTCTCCACCTTACCCGCATATAGCTGTCACAGAGACTAATGTCCCGTTCCGCGGTTCTTATCGAGTCCAAGGAGCCAACTGCCACCGTGCCAGGAGTCAGTGACCAAAGTGTAAATTCTGACCTCGTCCCTTATAAATCCCGACCAGGGACCGCAATATGTTGTCCTGCTATACATGTAAATGCTCCAATGTCCCTTGGAGTGAGGCCAAATCCAGTCATACCTCCAGCTCACATTGTAATGTATGCGGAGAAAGTACTGAGTTTTGGCTTTATACTAGCGGGCAAAAGCATGTGCTACTGTTCTGTACTGCTCAGACTCCATGGTGGAATGTATCACTTCGAGCGTGTCACGCCAAACCGGAAGGGATCCTCGCCGTGCCCTAGAAAATCCGTCACGCTCGGGGAATCTGGAGCCAAAGTTTGGCCTTGTACCACCTTGAAGCTCACATTGAAGAGCACATGCATTAAAATGGAAATGATTTAGAAATAGTGGAAGGGTGTGTGAATTGAAGGCCAAGTACCAAGTAGTTGATGGTCAACCTCGGGGAGGGGGCCTTGAGGGAACTGACTGACGGCGGAAGGGTGGAAAAGAGGCGGAACTCGAGAGCGGAAGCATCCGTGGAGTACCCATGTGTCAACCCCCCCCCCCTTAGATTTCCCCGCAAGGAAAGCTCTAAATCCTTCACTCCCTTAAGACAACATCCCACCAACTCATTCTCACCCATAGTCCACCCACCACTCCACATTCCCCTCGCACGTCCACACTCCTGTGCGAGATAAAGGAAAACAAAGAGGAGCCCGGAGGATCCTGCCATGAAGGTGCCTGCTGCTCTTTATGGCCCACCCTTTTCCCAACTCACATTCCCACCGCCATAGTGCTCCGCCAGAAGGGTCTCCCATAAACATCCTCCGAAAATCTCTACACATCTTCGACGTCCTCACATGTGTGGGAATCATGTATACTCTCTGTATATTATCAGGGTGGTCGTGACGGTGGGAGTGATGAAAGATGCTGGTGCGAGGCATAAACAAAGGACTGGGGATCTCCTCCTGTCTGCTGCTGACAGGAGGCAGTGGGGTTGGCGGGGGATACTGTCATCCATGCTACCCGACATGGAGATGGGAGAGTGAAAGTGGGCCGGATGAGTTTAGAGTGGGAGAAAGTAGGAGGAAATTGATTTCTTCCCAGCTTTCACTTCCTCTCGCACCGAATAGTCGTGACTGAGACCCTTGTGGGACCGGGGATGAGTATGCATGAGGATGTGTGTATGCCGCCTTCTGTCATCCCAACCTCCCTTTTCCTACCGCTCATTTACAGCTTTTGGGATGGTGTCCAAGGCTCACTTGCTCCGTTCCATCAGTATGATCCGGCTCGCCCACTTTCACCACTGTATCTAAAGCTACTGAAAAAAGGAGACCTCCGTGGAGTTTTCAGAGATCTCGTCCAAGGACTTGCTCATACTCCAAAAATCCTAGCATATTTTAATTTGTCGCTCCCCCGCTCATATGTTAATTCCAAAAAAAAAATCTAGATACAATTGAGATTTTAAAGGAATCCTCCCGTGGGGACGACAAGTAATATTGTCCGCCAAACTAAGGGAATGGCCTCGAGTCTACTGTGAAGAAACTCGCCCGCCCCGCCTTGGACACTGTGAGATGGCTACGAAAATACGGATGTGGGAAAACTTGGTAATGGCTCCCGAGTGTTGCGTACGGTAGAGTTGTTGAATTCATACAGAGAGTATACTGAGTGTCGTAAGACATTTTATTTGCCCATGATTCCATCCGCGCCCATGAAGGATGATGACCCTCTGGTGGAGTCCATCATGGCCCATTACCATAGAGTAAAGTGTGACATGAGTCGACTCTTATTTCTCAAGGAGGAGGACATGGCAGAACCGTCGCCTTTAGCTGTAAGAGAGGACGGGGGAGGAATGAATACTTTGGCAGACTTTGTTGAATTCCCCCGGAAGGCATTAAGATTCCCCAAGCCGTCCATCTGTACAATCCATTGACGACGCGGCTATCTCCGAGGATCCTACTATGCTAGCTGCCACACTACACTGCTGTGTGTGCATGTGTGCTGTGCGCGACGCCCTCCTGTAATTTTTCTAATGGTCCCCATAAAGTCCCCCTCTATAGCTGTCGTAACCGTTCCAATTGCCTTTTAAGGGGGGAAATTTATTTTTTCCGCCAAGTCTGTACCATACTTGGCTATCTCATCCTCACTGCGCCTGTCCCCACAGTCCAGCCTTTAAATAATGGTAACGGAGGCCATTGAATCCTACGGAGAGGACTAATGACAGCGGTACGTGAGGGAATCAAACTGACTGACTGAGAGTGAGGGGACGCCGGTACTACCTCTGTGGATGTAGTTACTACGCGCGCGACTGTGAGAGCATCTCGAGGACCATCAGTTGTTCCACGAGGATTCCACTCAAGATGCGCCCCCTCCGCAAATACAAACACACACACACACACAAACACATATGGAGGAAGGAGGAAGAAGTGGGATGAGTTGGTATTAAACTCGAGTTCCACCGAGGGGAATAAACACGACAAATTATATTTCCCACACGCACTCCGCTATTACTCTGAGGAAAAGCTTCCGAATAATACGGCACCCGCCGTAGGAAATGGTTCCGGGGTCTCCTATCCGCCTGTGAGACTCCTTGGGCAAATCTGGCGTGTGCCAGCTGTTGATTACAAGTTGGCCAGACCTTCGGATTCCAAGGAGACATGTGAGGCCATAGGAAAATTGGATCCGCATCAAGAGGCCGAGGTCCAGCTTGTATTATCCCAGGATTTTTTTCAATATTATTTCCAATCAACTTCTACAAGGAAGTAGATTGCCCTACTTCTATGTTCGTGCGGGCGAGTGGGTCATTTTATAGAGGATGAGAATTTTGGAACTGGGACATAGTTCTGTCAGTTTTGGCGTTATATGTGAGTCGAGTGGAACTGTTGGACATGGTCCAGACGAATTGACTAGACGTGTGTGACCTGTGCGATGAGCCACCCTTGGACTGGGAGGACACTGGGACTTGCCAATTAGTGATTTTTACAGGATTTGGTCTACTTTTGGAAATCATTACTGCGATAACTCAAATTTCAGCCTGAGCTTTTCGATTTTTTTATTTAGGCCCCAACTATTGCCGGAGGATGAGCCGATTCATATTTTGCTTGTGCAAAAATACTACTTCACATGGATGAGATGAAAATTGAAATGTACTATAAGTGAAATAAATGGGATCCAGAAGGAAATGTTGAGGGTAAAATAAAGTCGTGAAAAATATGCTTACCCACGCTTCCCGAAATGCCCACTGGTTCAAATAGTAATATAGAACCCATTCACGTCCCTCCCACGACCAAAACAATGTTTATGACTCGAGCATAAATAATATCCCTTTCTCTTAAACAAAGGGAACCCTCCGTTCCCTACTTTTCCCTTTGCCCCCACGAGGGAGCAACACAACTTGGATGGAGAATGAATCAAGGAGTTTCTTTCGGCCCAGCGATGGAGAAAGGCATAAAGTAAACTTGAGTTGGCAAGGCTCTTTTGGCCCATCGTCAATTTTCCCATTCATCCCCAGAGAGATGTAGTGAAAGGGACACGTCTTTCTCCTCCTGGCTACCTTTCCCTTACTATTTACGACCGCTCCATTTACCCTGAAAACGTTATTGTTTCCGCTTCCTACCCGCCACACTATGTGACAGCAGTTGGATAAAAGGGACTCCAACATTGAAGGAGTTGAGAGGGCATGCCCATGTATAGGGTTGGGACGAGGGACTTCACAAAGAAAGATCGTGCTACTGCATGAAAAATGACAGAGGTTTGAAAACACAAATATTTCCCCATTTTATAGGAAATGGCCCGGAAAGGAGGTTGGATTTTGGCACGCTCGGGCTCAAATGGTTTCGATACGCCCGCCCCAAACATATTGATCCCTATAGCCGCAACATTTGCATCCTCTACTAGTCGTACTGTCGGCTTTATACTTGTGTAGTGGGAAGTATTGAAAGTCCAAAATTATTGTCATCTGTTCCGGACATTTTTCATCTCTCTTTGAAGTCTCTTTGAGAATATATTATGTGACTTTTCCGCTCAACCAACAAAATTCCCACTTGCGGAGAAAAGTTATGCATGCAAGACCGGAGGAGGCTTGACACATTTTTAGGCGTCAGCAGAAAGTGATATAAAAATGGAAACAACTTCTGACCTTTCACAATTCCCTCCCGCTTTCCCTCTTCATTCTTCGTTTTTTTTTCGGGTTTAAAACTTTGTTGTCGGGGTGAAGATCCTCAAATCCCACTTTTGCTATGTTGAATACATACTTTTATTTTCATGAAAGAAAGGATCCAGTTTTAGCAGCGGGTAAAGCTCATGCGTTCTCAAATTCTCCTCCATATTAGCTCGTATCCATCAACGCCATCCCACCATACTGCCAGCTGTCGTCGGGGTGAAAGAACGATGGCGAAAAATTGTGTGTGCTTCAGTGAGGGGTTGAGAGATTGTAGAAGAAGGAGAGTGGATAAGATCATGGAAAAGCTTAGGTTGTCATTTTTTTCAAGTCAGTATGCTGGCAGAGGATACGCTTGCGTGAGCTTCTCCGCAAACCAGTCTTGTCACCTGGCACACGCCACTTCATGGAGACAAATTTTAGCGGGGAAGCGGGAGATGGTAAATCCTCAAATTTATAACTTTGAAGTACTCCAGGAACTCATCATGGTCATTGCAGCTGTATGTATACCTGCTCCGACTGTCTTCAACTACGGCCGCTGTTTGTTTTTCCCTGAGAAAATGTATTTAGGTTCGCAAATGAAACCTGCTCTGCCGAATTCAAATTTCATAACTTTTAGTCATCTTGAGAGTCATTAATAATTGATTATTTACTAGCGCATTTTAGATCTTTGCGAAATTTGAGCTCGAAATCAAAAGAAGCTGTCGCATTTCGCTTTAGAAATTAGCGGGTTACTTGAGAGACCTGAAGTTTCATTAGAAGACCAAATCCTGTTGAACTACATGAGTTTTTAGAAGGCGAATAAATTTTGGAACTCTGGACGCTCTTGAGCACAACAGCACCTGTGCCAGAACAATTGGAGGTGTTTACAACCTTCTGAGGCGGCTACGGTGCCGTCGAATCCATTTTTAATGATGTGATTCAACGGCCTAGTTTTAGATAATATGTTGTGAAGCCAGGAGTAAATTCCATGTATGGAAAACGCTTGGGTCGTAATTCTACTCAATTTATCACAATTAAAAATAATTTCTCTGAGTTTCAATTTAAAAATGCAAACGACTCATGAATGTATGTATGATGTTCAAATTCATCGTCGTAATCTCAAAAGAAAAAGCCTTTTGTACTCACATTTCTAGTCGCAGCAATTATATTTCTATGTTTTGCGATAGTATACAAAAAAGTATTCATTTAACAAGGGACACTTCCCACATGCCAATGGCGCACAGCGCCGCCACCCTACGGAGCGCAGAGCTTATACATAAAGATTACCTCTTGCAAAGCAGTAGGTGCGGAAACTCAGGTTTGACCC
>WJFA01002663.1:0-15123 GCA_009870155.1 Pseudobourletiella spinata | reverse complement strand
GAGCTCGAACATTATCCTCCCTTCTCGGAATCCTGTCCTTTTTCCTCACTGGAAAGAGCTTTCATTCAAAAAACTACTCCTACCATGTGCACTGCGGATTTTCCCCTCCGTCCTGGTTGGCTGACGTCATCCCAATGGCTAGCAGGGGCCTTGCAGGAAATATTTGTCTCACAGCGGAGTTGGTTGGGAGAGGAATGTAACCCCTGTTGCTCGTCAGCCCCGGCCCCTCATCATTCTCTCCGTTTCCGTCAGTAGGTGGAGTGGTGGGAGGGTGAAGGGGCGACTGACTAATTTGCATCCTCCCCACCGACTCCCGTCCCCCCTACTCTCCTGTCATTGAGAACACGCAATGGCTCATGGATGCACCCCATTAGGCTCGACTTCGAGCGGGCAGAATAGACTTCCGCATCTGCTCTCCTGTATTTCATGTCCACTTCATTTCCCCTGCCAGCTTTCTCACTTGGTCCGCAGTAGCAGCAAATATTGGCTCTTTTCCCTAACGGCTACCTCTGTATCAGGTAAAGTCATCTTTCACAGTACTCTCCATCTCTCTCTCTCTCTTTCTCCCGATGTGATGGACAAGAAGGAGCTCTTGTCATCACTTTCACCTCAATGCTCCCCTCATTGTTCACCATGCCGTCCCCGTGAGAGATTAAAGGGAAGTAGTAATGCTTTCCACAGGCCGCCTGAAGACTGGAGCAGACTGAGAAATTAAGAGCGGAAGTGCCCGTCACCTCACTCAGTCTGTACCTTGCACGTAGAGGTCGAGAGAGAGAGAGGGAGGGAGAGATGGAGAGAGCGGCTCTGAAAGGAGCCACACCCAAAAGCGATACAAATAATTTTCATTAGAGTGATTGATAGGAAGCGGCCGACAGAGGATGAGCTCCGACTATTATAGCTGTACAAATAAATTGCATTACACCTGATAAGGGCGGATACATATGAGGCCTCTGAGGCAAATTGTAGACAGAAACTTGATCAAGAGGATCGAGGACGAAGGTTGGGAGGAGAATGGGAGCGTCTGTATGGATTGCGTGTGTCTCTGTCTGTATGTAGGCACTTGTGTGCTTGTGTGTGTAAATGTGTAGCTCCGGCAGGCGGAGAGACGGGAGGAAAAATAGTGGCGAGTCCGTGTGGCATGATAAGGGCGGTGGGGAAGTTTGTGTAAATATCCATCTTTCAATTCCATAGAACATTTCCAGCCAACGCCCAAAAAAGTACGTGGGGGAAACTTTGGCTTGTATAATTTTGAACAAAGGCCATGTTGTTCCTTACTAAAAGTAATACAGTGGAGGATGTCCAGAGGGGTCTAAGCAGTGGATAAATTTGTTCAGACGGAGCCGGTGAGACACGGTTGGAAATACTCAGGCCTGCCAAGTGCACACATGGATGAGAAAGGATAAAGTTAAACTGGACCGTGGTCAACTTTATCCAATTTTAAATCAAGAAACGTAGAGGTTCCCCGTGTTGGTCCCTGTCAACTTCCCTCTAAACACTTTACTAAACGGGTGGATGGGGGTGTTGGCCCAGAGATTCCTCGTTCAATTTTCGCATCGCTTCCGCCGTGTTGAATGGAATCCAGTTAGGTCAGGAAATTGGGTTCCGTCTCTATGATGTTGCAGCCTGAGATCTAACTCTAACCTCCCCTATCTCCGCTCTATACTCAGCGGTCAAATAATTTCATAAATTCTTCAAGAAATGTTTCAAATGTTCCCAGCGCCTCTCTGGCTCCGAGGGACTCGGCCCGCATCTACCACTCCCACCACACCATCCCCACTTAGTTCATAGATATTCCTCACGATAGGACAAACTTTAGGCGTTGACGTGATGAGAACACATGAGAAGTTCCACTATGACCTCTCCTCCACCCGTCGTACGAGTGAGTGGGGGCGACACCGGAGGGGGCGAACGTGTTGGAATGTATGAACCTTCTACAATATTTCCCAGACTCAAATTTGGACTGGGACGAATGGGAAATTGGTCAACTTTCACCTAAACAAGATCGAGTTTCATTAGGAAAATGCTTAGGCTCACTCCGGCCCCTTCGTTATCGTCTTATGAAATCGAATTACACAGTCGGGTCTACGGCAAATGAGCGGAGCCAATTTGTTTAGATTTGTCAATACGCCATGTGGCAGTGGTGCGTTAGCGTGGTACATCCGCATAAACGACATCCGAGCTCTCTGCTCTACTTTCACTCGACTGCACGGGCGGGATAAAAGACGGGAGTGCCCACACAGTCCTGTTGAATAATTCAACTCGTCCCACAAGGGTACTTTTAACATGTACAGGGCTGACCCCGCCGCCAAGTCAATGGAAATGAGTAGCCCATTCCCCTTGCCAGAAGTAGGATTAGTGGTGTTGGCGGCGGTGGTGATGATAGATCGCACGAGTGACCCCCACATAAATTATCCTCTACCTAGAGGACGGCAAAATTTATGTCTATAGTAAGTAAAGGGGGGGGAGGCATTCGGTGGGGTGGAGCGGCGCGGAAGGATGAATACAACAACTATCCAAAGCCCCCTCTTCCTAACTAGAATTTTAAAGGGGCCAAATAATAGCTGAGAATGCGTGGGGATTTGGAGGGGTGACTAAAAGTAGAGAAAGTTGCGAGGGAGTTTGGGGGACAGGATGGGACATACATACATGATTCCCTTGACACAAACCTGTCCGACGAGATTATCATCATCATTGTCGTCGACGTCGCTGCCGTCGCATGTGCTCATCATTTAGGAGTCCAATTCAGAGGTAAAATTCCCTCCAAGACCTCTTCTTCGTCTCCAGAATTATCTCTTTTGCCTCGAAATTGTCTGGAGATTTCCCCTTCTTCTTCCACCTAAAACATATGGACTCATCCTCGTTCTCAAAGGAGTACAGGCCTGGTCCGTCCCCAGTATGGAACTGTAGGAGTGGGAGCTGTGAAATACGCAACCTACCCACTGCCTCCTCCTCTACCCTGACATGACAAATGAGGAAGTCTACTGGGTTGAGACACAAAGATATTGTCAACATCTCCGAATTTTTCCTCCTACTTGTACACACGCACTTAAGCCATTTACGCGTCACCCACCCAGAACGTAAGACAAACGGGCGGATGCTTACGCGTGTACACACACACACACATACACACACCCACATAGCCTCTCACACATCTGGAAGTCAATGACACGTGTGCGGAGGACAAACAAGTACACATGACATGAACTTGGGATGAGTTGGAGAGAAACTTTCCATATATTATGCAAGTAGACCAGCGGGGAGGAAGGGAAGTAAATCAAGCTCCACCACAGTGAGCACTAGGTCCCTTAACTCTTCCTACTCCTTCTCCTTCAGTCCCTCACCCTCTTCCTCATTTCTCCTAAAAACCATGTTGACTGCTCCCAGAGACAAGGAGTCCCCCATCCGTCTGGTCTACATCACCCCTCCAACAACTCTGTTCAGAGTGGACGAGACGAGATCCTGAAATGCTTCCGTAAATCCTTTTACCGCTTCAAACGGGAAGACTCCTTACTGGAGTTCAAGACACTCACATGCACGTACAGTTTCCAAATCCTTCCCAGCATTAGCTGGCTGGGACCTATGGATGAGATATGAAAAAGTGAAACCCTAACATAGGGAAACACAACCATTCCATTTGACTCCGATAACTAAAAGTTGGAGCTTTGTAATTTCTATGGTCACAAACACTAATTGTCATGTCTAACTGAACTCCATCTGAGGATGTCCATTGACAAGACCTCTTCTGGATTGGGCAAGAGGGAGAGAAAAAAGTCCTCTAGTCGGTGATTTCCTCGGAGTCCGGAGTTTTCATCTCATTGGTGGGACACTTGGCGGCAATGCCTGGTGTCGTCCTGAGCACATTCTCCTCTCATGGACACTTCCATGCTCGTTTGTACATGAACACATGGACATTATTTTAATGTGACCATTTACTTATATATAACTTTACCCTCATTCCCCTGAGACTGAGACAATCGGTTCATCCTTGGGTTAAACGTTGAAAAAGTCTATGGGGGTAGCAGCCGCCCCACTCTCTCACATACGCTTACCCTTGGTCACAGTTGCCGTTTGCTCACCACGTGTAAATTTCGTTGCTCCAAAAATGAGGGGTCTCCTTCCGCCGCAAACGGGGAGCAAGTGAGGGAGACCTTGTAATAGCCGCGTTTGAAATTCGATCACATATGGAATGTATAGACTGAGCTTCCATTTGCAAAATGAATACTGGTGGGTGGTAATCCTGGGGACGGCGGATACTTTGAAAATGGCTTCTAACGTTATGCAATTTGGCTCTGTGTACATGGGGTTCTCCCCATGAAGAAGAGTACCGGAGGACAGTTGCATTGGCGGGTCGGTAATTCCCTTGAAATCTGTCTTTGGATACTCCGAGGCTGAGAATTAGAGTGGAGCTCAGAGGAGGAACATTCATGCATGCCTTTCCATGCGGCTCATTCGGCCTGAGTGGATGTGTAAGTGAACGGGTTGGTGTACGAAGTAATAAATGCATGTTCCACTGTCTCTGCCTTTGCTTATGTGTGTTTGTGCACTCATGAATATGTGAGCGGAGGTGTATCCTCCTGCACGTCTTTCCCCTTTCGTAGGTATATGCACATGGGACACGAGCGGTAGAGCAAACGAGGGCATTGTCAAGCCTGTAGGAGAGGGAAGCTTAATAGTTTGGTAAGTGAGCGTGAAATTCGAACACAAAGGCTCAGGAAGAGCCCACACATGCACATGCATACAGAGTTGCTATGTCCTCCGCACGGACATGCATGCGGAGGGCAGGAGAGGAAGGAGAGATGAGATGAGCGAGCTAGAATCTCCATGCCCTTTTGTAAATGAACACCACGGAGGCGAGCTAAACACATAAGCATATAACTTACAATTTACTCAATTTACAAAAGTACTCTCGTTCACACCAGCATCTATCTTCCCCGCCCCCTCCCACTATCTTTACTTGGATGGTCGGAACCGGATGGGTGTAACAGTACAGCATGTGAACCGCCGCGATATTCGTGGTTGTAGTAGTAGTAGTAGTAGTAGTAGTCGTCGTCGTCGTCGTCGTAGTAGTAGTAACAGTAGCAGTACTCCTTTTCCTAACTCCAACTAATAAGGGCCGGAATTAATGTGAAATTATTTGTCCCTCAGCAGAAGCTGAGGCAGAAGGAAAGAGAGGGACTCGGGGCAAAAAGAATGTGAAAATTCCCAGCTTTTCTCCTCCGGATACTCCTACACTCCCATGTCACTTGCTCCTTCCTAAGATAAATTTAATTGTCAAAATTTCCCGTCCTATTTTCTCTCCGTCTATCTTTCCCCCAGAGCTGAGCCATACACGGGCTGAACCATATCCACGTGGATACATTTAGCATGACGACGAGTCTCCTCTGAGGACGGCCGGAGGAGGAAGGACAAGAGTGGAAAGTTTGCCCATTCACGGTACACAGTGGTGGATGCTGGAGGAGCAACAGCAGTAGCAGCCGGAGGATCCCACACTGAGTCCGCAGTTGTTAACAAGACTAACTCCCACATGCGGCGTGTGTGTAGATGTCTTCTCTCCCTACAGCTCCACTATGAAGATGTATGAGGATATTATCGAAGGTAATAAAGCCAGGTTCTACATTTTGGAATCTGAATTGAATTCACTGAGCGATTTACTATTTCCATGAATTCCGACCAGATCCACGACGACGCCCTTCCCCCCACCCCGTTAAGAGAAGAACACGTTTGTGTGTAGACGAAGGGCCGAGGTTGGAGAGATGAGGGAGCTAAAAATACACACTTGAATTTTCTTCACCTTCCACTATAGTTTGTCTTGAATTACAGCAGGCATACTCCTCCGCCAGATAGGAAGGATCCAAAACAAATGTCATTCTTTATATAATCTTTGTAATCTCAATTTACAAAGAAAAAATTGTACTGCACGTTTGCACACCCATGTGGAATCTAATATAGGCACATGCTGAGGATGTCACTGCCGTCAACGGTACCCGCTACTGCACGCTCTGGTTTGAACAAGGAGGACGGATCCCTCACTCTCTGAGCCACGCATGTTAATATTGCCTTCGCATGTCCAAACCATTAATCCAACCCTGCATGCCCCAACACACTTGCCCACTAGGATTTTGACACACACACACACACACACACACACACACACATACATAGACAGAGAGAGGATTCAAGTCTATTTGTCTACCCATAAACACTTGACAGTGTACACACCATCACATACAGCCTTATGTACACAGACTCAGCGCTTTTAGCTCAGCTCGGCCGAGTTCCTCTTCCGTGGATGCAATGGGGATACCCCCGTACATTAATAAAATTGCAGTGGTGCAACGCGTGAAGGGAATAACCACGGCGGTGGTGCGGTGACACAGGGCGACATACGGGGGAGGACAGAAATCTTGGAGAATCCCACTCGATTGATATTTGGACGGGAGAATAAACCTCCGTGTCACAACTAGTCTTTGTCAACTTCTCCGAGCACTCGGCGACTGTGGGGACTTGGGAAAAAAATCGGGTTTGCTCTGCCTGTTCCGTGCAGTTAAGCAGTGTATTAGCGAGAAGATAGACTTTTTGACTTCACATCTATCCTCTCCTCCTCCGCCTCATCCTCATCATCATCATCATCATCATCATCTCCTGCCTCATCCTCCTGTTCCAGCCAGTCCCAAGATGATCCGAAAATCCCAAAGTAAATTTAGAGCTAGGACAAAAAAGCATTGTTTATAAATGGACGGGGACTTTTAAAGTGGCGGAGAAGGTTGGAAGATGCCGGGGACTGACTGTGAAGGAGCGAGATATTTTGTTTTTCTTGAGGCTAATGAGCCAAGTTTTGCGGCTCGCTTGACGAGTCAAACCATTTGTCATTCAACTTGATTTCCATCCTCATCTTCTCTTATTAAAATAACCGACACTATGGACTTTTTCTCCTCCGCATTCTTCCAGCTCTTTATTGCTCCACCAGAAGCGGAGGGAGGGATGAAGGACGGCGCACACAGGCGGGCACGCTACTCCACATTTTACATCCTTCACCATGATGGACTTGCACTACAATGTCATCGTTGGGCCGCCGATGGTGGGACGCAGGCTGTACGGAGTCCTCAATGAATTCTAATGTGCTTCCCACCCCGTCATATCCCTCTGCCTCATCCCATAAACGTCGTCATAAATAAGTTGGAACATTACATTCTAGCCAACATCAATTATGCGCACTTAATTCAATCATGTTCACTAAGTTGTAAGTGGGTCTATGACAGGAGGGGCCGATTGGAGGGGGGGGGGACGGGCGAGACAGAGGGAGAATTAAAACGAGTCCAACTGACACCTTCCTCCTAATTCTAGCCACACAGCACGACCACCCCTGAGTGGGTGAGTATAAGGAGGACTGACTGGGTCATGTACGCCGCAGCAGCCTTCCAATACCAGCAAATTCCTCATACTTATCCCAATGGGTTTTACCCGTTATATATGTATGTGTATAAACTTGGCCGCCATACTTGTTCTCCCAAAGTAAATCCCTTCAAGTTATTGCCACTCTTCAAGCTCGTCTTCATCATCCCTGGAATAAGGGAGAGAGCTCTTCAGATTTCCTTCAGATTTACATAATAATCTCTCACTCGCCAGTTGCCTCCCACTCCTTCCGTCTGCTTCCCTCTCCTCTCGTCTCCAGGATCATTTAGGATGGGGAGGAACTGATGGTTTTTAAGTCTCGCAGTCATCGATTATGTTAATTATCCCGTCGTCCTTCACTCCCGCCCTCTAATTTCCATACACGCACACACACACACACATGTTACTCCTGTCAGCCTGCCAGAGCCCAAAAAAATTGGAGGATCTGGAGGTGATGGTTGGAATTGAAGTCACATTTCCAATCCAGTCACTCCACTCAAAGATCCTGCGTAAGAAATTCAAGAAGTTCAGGGACAACTTATACAAATTATGAGATTAAGTAAAGGTGGAGCTATGCGCATGAGCTAATAAGAGGCTGGACGATATGTATGGTAATGCTAATGGAATATGACCGACCTTATAAACGGGATCAAAATAAATTATTCGCCTGGAAAACCCCTCATGACCACTTTTGGACCCACGGTTATCTCATTAAACGGACTGTGAGGAGGGTCACTCAATCCCACTCTCATTTGGGCAAAATGAACTGAATGGTCCACATCGATAACGTCTTTCCATAGAATGTGATGTCTTTCAGCTTCATGAACCCTTCCCATGTGTGTGCATGTGTGTTGGTGGCGCTTTTGTGAGCCTTTCTACACGTTAGAGTTTATTTTTCAAGGGTGTGTGTCTGAGTGAGTGTTGGATTGGTTTGCGTGAGTGTGTACGCCCGTACCTGGTTGTGTTGAAGGTGTTGGATGTGCTTTTGTGAGTGTACGTGTCAGTGTATTGGATGTGTTTGTGTTTGCATGTGTGATAGATGTGCATCGTGGGGGTATTTGTGGATTCGCCGAGTTAAAGGATACATTGTGCATATGCACACAACTTTGTCTGCGAGACTGCTCATTTGATTTACTCGATTGCCTTGAGATTAACCACATGATACTGAAACCCGGGCGTCCCTTGTTTAGCACGGTACGGACGTATAGATCTGGCCAGAGTAAATAAACAACGATCACGCTGTATCCCGCGGAAACAGAGGGAGGCAAACCATTCATACAAAAAATGACTCACATCCACCGCCGGGGAGAACTCACCCTCAACCACATACATGATGACTATGATCATCGGGAAAGTTTGTGAAGCCAAATTAAATGTTTTTGTTCCGGCGACCCTTTTCACTGCTTGTTCAACCTTATCCCTTTCACATTCCACCATATGAACGTGAACGAACCGGCTGACTGACTATAGAATTTCAAGTCAACTGTGTGACGGTTTGATGGTAGCCGGCTGCTCCATGGCTCCTTCCCTCCACCATTAAGCCTAATGATGAAGGTGGAAGCCCTCGCTTTGCTCCGCACTCTCCCGCACTCCGGCGTGCGTAACGCTACAAAAATTCCCATCACCCTCCTGTCCGCCAGCCCTCCTGCCTCCCCGTCAGCTCCTGCGGTTGGAACCGTCAGTTAAGTGAAAAACAAACTCTAGCCGTGTGTGTACATATGCACGCACATGTACGCTCACGTGTGAGAGTCCGTGCCTGGCTCAGAAATTTCTTCCGTTTAAGTGGATATTGTGCCAAAAACTGAAAATAGTTCACTTATCTTCCCGAGGAGCTACACGGCATCACTCGGCATGCACTTCCCGCTCAGGACAAGGTTCACATCCTCACGGAAATATTTTTAAAGGGTCCTCCCAGAGATCATCAGATCCCATTCGTAACACCGAGCAGCACGTTCATGATGATCATGATGATGAACGGCTCCGGCTGAGATTCTCTAATTCAAATCTTTCCCCTCCCGCTCTCTCTCTCTCTCTCTCTCTCTCTCCCCACCATTTTCTTAAGGAGGAGGAAGTCCGTAAATAACAAGATGTCCGTCAACCTGGGGGACAGGGACCGGCTCTTAATATGTTCCATATATATGGAATGGGGGAAGGTCCGACTGCACTCGCTCGTTCATGTAAATAGTCGTCCGAGGCGGAGGAAGAACAGAAGAGGATGTAGGAAAGGGGGAAAAAACCTGGAACGGAAATACATTTATCTTCCCCACAAAAGACAACTTGAAGGGAGGGGGAAATAAGGCTCTGCTTAGCTGCGGCCTAACTCACGTTCCGCACATATGTGAAAACACAGGCATGCACACACACACACACACACACACACACACACACACTCACACACGAACACTCACACATGGTTCCAGTTCATGCAAGGCGGTTCCCCTCTCTCAGCCTCTCACAATTCCTACCTGCACCCTCGCAATCTCTCAGTCAAATGAGTATTTAAGGCGCAGAATGGCGGGGAAGGGGAACTGGAATGGACACGTTGCCCGAAACTCCTACTCGCAACGACGGGAGGGACACGACGTTTGGAGCGCGTCGGGAAAGTCAAAGAGGGCCAGTCAGAGCCCCTCATACATGCTGGAATCGGAGTATGCTGGGAGGTGAGGAGACGACAGTAGAGTACACCAGAAAATGGCCTTGTCTTCATTCCAAACGTTCTCTTTTTCGCATTAACCCTCTTTCAGCCGCTCCTGCATGGACGGGGCCTGAGAGACTGTACATATGCGTATAGTCAGCAGAACCCTCTGCCCGACATCTGTATGTGTACTCATACCAGTCGCCCCCAAGTTCTCCCTTTGTGTCTCTGCAACGGTTGAGCGGCCATTATCTCCTCCATATAAGCGGTGGGAGAGCCTTTGTGAGTGTGTGTGTGTATGTGTGTGTGTGCGTGTGTGGGTGTATACCCTAGTCTTGAGCATCTCAAGTCAAAAGCGGATGGAGGAAGAAGATGCACATACGCAGACAGGAGGAATACGACTCTGACGACGACAACGACTGTCTCATCTAATGAGATTTCCCTCAGCGGCCACCAAATGACAAGGGAGGGAAACAAACAGTGGTGGCGGTGGTTTATCTCGGTCCAAATGTTCGCACATCACTCCATAATGACGGCTTCAAATTGATAAAATTGAGCGGGGAGAAGCCTAGTGGAACAATCTCTCTGTCTCCCTCTGCCTTGTAATCCTCACTTAAAATGTAATTTCAACCAAACTTTCCCCATTTTTCCCTCTCCTCACAGTAATCCTTCACGCATCAAAACTCGTCCATTTTATTCACTTTAACCCCCCGTTCCGCTAACTCTCGGAGGCTTTAGAAGGAAAATAAACACTAACTCGTTTTCTCTCTCTCTCTCTCTCTCTCTCTCATGCTCAGGGAGGATACGAATACCACATTGCAGTAGTAGCAGTAGTAGTAGTAATAGTAATAGTAGTAGACCGGATTGGAATCGTGTCGGGGAGGAGTTAGTATTTGTAGTCGTTGTCGTCTCGTCGGAGTGGTAACAACTTGAGCAAATGCCCTCATGAGAGATGGCTGAAGGAAAACTTTCTACGGGGGCGGCGCAGCGGTAACGTAAGTAAGTATAGTAACTTCATAGTCAACTTGTACAGCTATCGTTACCATGGTGATAGAAAGTTTGAGATCGTCGCATCTGTCCTGCCTGTCCTCCCCATCTCCCCCTCTGGATGCAGACTCCATCCGACTTGCCACATGCGCCAGGTAAAGCAACTTTGTAGGTGGAAATGAGAGCCCAAGTTTAGGGCCTCCAACGGATTGTGTCTATACATACGGTATGGAGTTTAGGGAAGAATATGGGATGGGATGAAGTTGTGGGTGGGAGCTTGATGGGGGGAAAGTCTCACAATTTTTACACTAGGATGGCGAAAACAGATCCCAAGTGCGTAAAAATGCACACATACACACACACACACACACACACACACACAGCATTGAGTTATGACGTGCTTCAAACGACAGCAAGTTTTTACAGCGCAACAAGCTTTGAAAACCGCCGCTACCGTCGCCACTACTCGTAGGCTACTTAATACTCCTCACAGTAATGGAGGATTCTTGGAAGCCGGGACTTGGTAGTGATAGTNGGGACTTGGTAGTGATAGTCGTCCCACACTGTGTGCTGCTGTTTGAATGATGCGACCGGAGCTGTGGGAGAACTAGTGGAAGTAAACCAGCATGAGTGACATTAAGGTTGTTCTAAGAAAAATCCGTCTGAAATCCAGAATAAAAATACTCATTTTTTCCCCAGCTCCTGTCGTCCGTGCGAGTAACCATATACTCCTCCGGCAGAGCTCAAAATCTCCGGGTAGTAGGTAGAGAGTCAAAGACGTGGAAATGCCTTGGCCGCATGGAAAGGGATGAAGATAAGAATGGAGTTTGACAAGGCAGGAGAAGGAGGAAGCTGTAGAGCGCAAAGCCCATTTCCATCTCCTGACATGCATGTGCCCACGGCACGTCAGCCGGTACAGTGAGCCGCTTTGGAACGCATGACTCTCTGGCCCCGCTCTTCTCCGAGGAAGAGTTAGAAGAAGCGGGTCAGATAAAAGTGACCACGGAGATTGTCAGATGGCTAAAAAGTTGAGCGGAGTGTAGCATATCTGCACTGTGGAGAGTGCAGTTCAGGGGGGACGAGGGGGAGTGATTGAAATTACATGTGGGCCGTCGTACATGGCCCCGTAGTATAGCCCAAGTACACGGTTCCGCTACATCGGGAAGCGTCCCACGTGATTCCCTAATAGGGACAAGCGGGATGCAAGGGCAAGAGCACAACGACGTGGCACTCACCTAATCTCGTCGGAGGGGAGAGAAGAAGTCAGAATTGGACGACACACACACAAACACACACACACACACACACACACGCATCCACTTGCATGAACACACATACGCTCACACAGAGTATTTCCACGTCAGATGGAGGGGAGCTAAAATTGTTTTTCTCTCCGAATCCGTGAGGTAGAAAATCCTATTTTCGCCACCACTACTACACCCCTTCATGCTGGAGGAGTGTCGGGGTGGGGAGGGCGTGGGGTGTGTAGTGCCGGAATTCCATCCAGATTTTTTTTTCTTTATCCTCACCCACTCAATTTTTATAGCGAGCCGTCCTAATGTCTCCCATCTCCTCACCGAGGGTCCGCACAGTGCGGGAGAAAGAGGCTACACACACATTTTGAACGAAAGGTCAGATTCTCGGAATCAGCACCCGGCGGAAGTGGAGCGGGACTCTAAATCAGCTGTCATAATAATTACCTCGCTCTTCCTCTATTTCAATTACTGCCGGTACTCCCCCCGCTCCCGCTCGGATGCACTTCAAAGTTGTCGAGCGGGAATGGAGGACAAGTTGGCCACTAATTAAAGGCTCGCACTGCCGCACCCTTTGATTAATGTGAGGGAGGATCTTGAGGCAAGGGCTAATAGAGCTACGGATGGAGGAGCGTCACTGTACCACGGTGAGAGGAGAGAGCTTTCCAATGGGCATGCCATTGAACAATAACGATAATAGTAATAATAACCGCGGGAACTCCTCATCCCTTCACGTCATGCATGTGGTTGGCTTCCAGGGACATTGGAGAGCTCATTACTAAACGAGTCAGCTCACCATAATCCCAAAACTTGTTCCACCCAGTAGTGCTGAGTGAGCGGGGAGAAAGGGCGGCTGGGGGGCGTGAATGGATAGTATGGTTCTCTGTGCACGGGGTAGACGGCGGGCCGAGTGGAAAGTGTAGTCACTATTTCCTACGGCAAATTATGTGGCAAGAGTCAGGAACGAGGGATGCTCGCCCTCCCTAACTCGGTCACTGTGAGACGAAAGATACAATTGGGGAAAGTTCTGGAAGGGAGAAAGTAGGGGAGCTCCCTCTGTGCACGCAGCAGAGTGGCTGACTATGAAAAAGGGTGGGTGTGGACTTTAAAATTGAGTAAAAAAGGTTAATTAAGAAGAACATTGATAAGTTGAGGTTGGGGAGAAAAAGTATAATACTTAAAGTGCAGGGATATTTTGCGGAGGATGTGTGAGCGCACACAAGTGTGCGTCTGACGGGGATGGGCTGTGACGTCCGACTGGCTGATAGATTCCCTAGGTTATGACTTTCACCACATGTCCACCGCCTTCACCCAAGGCCCATCTCATCCACTGTGAGGATAAATAGGGAGCATTACAAAGTCAAGTTCCGGCCATAAGTCAGCCGCGGTGGCCACTTGCTCCATTCATCTCTTTCCCTGTAGTAATTATTTATCATCCCCCCGCATGCATGACTTTATCTACTCACACTATTTTTCCCCTTTCCCCCACAGCAACAACGTGATACAAACGGGGATGTCTTCGGCTGGGGAGGCTAGGATGCACCACATCTGGTGAGCAGATTGGTTAAAGACCGCAGTACATGGGAAGTACCACCGCCCGCGTCATCACGTCTGGCTCGCACATCCTTGGCATGCACAGCCCGCACTCATTTACCAGACCGGCATCCATATTAATGTTGTGTAGCAGTGTATAAGTGTGCGTGTGTTTGCGTGTTTGCGTACGTCCAAGAGTTGCCTCTTTCCCAGCCTCTTAACGAAACAGGCGGAGAAAGTAGTTGAGCCGAGGGAAAATTAGCATAAAGTGAAAACAAACAAATACCGCATCGGACTATGGAACATCTCCTTCTCCCTGTCTTCTCCCTTGCGGAGCAAGGAGCCAAGAAAGTTTGACGGAGCCCCAGAGAAGGCTAACACCATGAGACAAGGAGAAAGTCCAAGTTCCATTCCTCCCAATAGTGTGTAGAGGAGGGTAGGGGGATCCTTCTGGGCTTTCTTCCCGGCTAGCCGCCTCATCTCCCTCCCTCACTTTCTCCTCCTTGGGATCCGGAGGGATTGGGAGGCGGGACGGGGGCTGAGGATGAAAAATAAAAGATGCTCTATTTGTCTAACATGTTTGCATGCTGCGGAAATTTTCTAATCGCCATGGTTAGTCAGACATGCCCGACCCACCCATGCCAGGGGATTAGACATGCCTTTCCGCTCTCTTCATCCATCATGGTTACCAACACTGGCACGGAAATGACAGCCCTACCGATCGCCTCCTCAACACTACAACTCACTCACTCTCTCCTTTCCGACGAGTGAACCACTAAAAATCTAATAGATTCACCATCCTCCTCAAATAGCCTTTACCGCCGGCTCAACCACATACCGTGTTTTTCTCCTTCACTTGCTCCCCGCTCCTTTCCCCCGTCCCAGTAGGGCTACCCTTGAGACTCAGCTGGAATTTCTATTGGATTTCATGCACCAATTTTTTTTTTGTGGGATTCCCTCATTTCCTACAAGTCCTTCCCCTCATCCTTTCTTCGGTGTTTGCGTAAGAGTGTCCATGAATTTGTGATAGAGGGTCTCCAACCGTAGAGTCCTTCAGTCCTTCTATAAGAGAAAAGGGTTGAGTTCGCTACTGCTGCTGGTCGAGGGTGGACAAATTCGGCCATGGTAAACCTTCGCCCCCCCCAATAATGAGCAGATAGAATAAATTAGAGACATTTGAATTTCCGCGTAAAATTCTCGTACCATTGTGACTGTAAGTGCCCATTTAGTTGAGTCACACAGTGTAGAGTCAAATCACCGGTATGAAAAATGTGAAAGCGTAGAGGACTCAATGGGGGATCTTTTTGAGGAAATCATCACTAG
>WJFA01002662.1:0-15128 GCA_009870155.1 Pseudobourletiella spinata | reverse complement strand
CATAACTGTACAGTGCTAGTCATGCTCCAAGTTTCACGGGAAGACCATGCAGCCGGGGGAATAACTTCTGCGTTTGCGCACACTTGGTGAAAATTGTTGTACATCATGAAATACAAGGCAACAGAAGATAATTTCGTCAAGTCGCTTCGCAGCCGTTCGTAATCCAGCTACCTACTGCTGCCCGTTCGCCGGGGTGGGTAAAATCCTTTACTAGTTGGAAAATTTGGAAAATTTACAATCCTTGGCAGCTAAATTTTATTAAGTGAATGTTGCTCATTTTCACTCAGTCTCAACTGACAAACAAGTACTTTACTTACAATAAATGCTAAAAAACCATAATAAAACTTAGAACTACCTAACTTAGGTTCAGGTCATTTTGAATAGCATTAAAGGGTGACCATTATAACGGATTAACAGAACTGTGATCGATATGGATAACTGAATCCACTTTAGCTCAACTAGTATATTTAAATATGCTTATTTTCAGGTCACCACCAACAATAAGACGACATTTATCTATTTGTACGCAGGCATTTGAAGAACTTATTCTGCATCTCAACGTTTTCAGACAAGCAGAAGGGTTGGATTGGGTCGTACTCAGTGCTTTCATCACATCCCAAACTCGTAGTTCGTCGTAGTCACCGTCACTAATTATGTGGTCCCCAGCAATAAGAACTCTGCGCACCCCACTATCCTGCATACCTACCACCTTAAGGCAATTTTCAGACAGGACATTCCATATTCTTACTGTTTTATCCCAACCGCCGCTCACGACCATGGCATCCATGAGCTCAACACTCGCGACCCTTTCTTCATGACCACGAAGCCTGCGCTCAAGTTTTCCAGATTTCGAACTCCAAACCGCTATTTCCTTTCGGGACTCAGGTGTTGTGGTGATGATGTAGGCTTCGCTAACAGCAACAGGAGACTGGTCGGATGCTTTGAGTGTTCTTACTTGTTTAATGCGGTTTACTCGGGATACCTTCCATACTGTGATGTCCCCAGGATCAAAGCTGCAAACGAGTGAAGTCTTGCTCAATTTCAACTCCCACGGATAAGCGTTTACTTTAAGCGTATTCAGGATCCTCCCAGTCTTCAGATTCCAAATGTTCAATACCTTATCTTCTGAGACACTAAAAATGACTTTCTCGTTAAGAACAAGGGAAATTACGCGTGTGTCATGTCCTTGGAGTAGCATGAGAGGCTCACGGGAATCCGTATCCCAAATTTGGATAGATCCGTCAAAAAATCCTGCCACGATTTTCGAATTATGTGCCTGGAGACAATGAATATATTCTTCTGTGTGAATTACAGCTTCAGGTGAAATCTTCTCCGGATTCAATTTAGTCTGCTCCATATTGCTTTTTAATTGTATCTTCATCCTCCAAACTCAAAATGTATAATAGCGTTACACCAAGGCAAATGCAGGAATTAACAAAGTGTAGTAAACCGATAGTTTGCTTTGACTATTGTACTTGTAACTACAACGAGGTAACGATTAATATGCAGGTTTTTCGTAGCTACGTATCCCGCGACTGCTAAGAATTCAGTATAGCCTCCCGCTAGAACTCCCTGTTCATTCCTTTTGCTCGCATGTCCCCAGCAGTATGGAGATTGGGAATGTGTGTGTTACCGCGCGAGTTGAGCTCCGTTAAAAATAAGAGACCACGATACTGTCCGTAGGAAAGCACGTCACTGAAAGGGTACTTCCTCCGAACCCGCACATCTATATAGCACTAAATACACAGCAATCCCAACACATCGTGGTTCTGCTTATGCGTCCACTAGAATGTTTTTGGAGCCCAAAAACCTTGAAGTTGAAGTTTATGTGCATAGTTAAATGAGTCAACTCATTCGCAAGAGCTGCAAAAGCGTACCTATATGTTCCGATCTAGAGGTAAAATGTTGTGCTATGTATAATGTATGAGTGACCTTCATGAGAGGATATATCACCAAATAGCCTTTTTGTCTTCGGACCATTCTTGTCATAAGAGACGGAGATCTCCGACGGTTGCCTAGACCTTTGTTGTGTCCAAGAACGGACGCAGCCTACGAATACGGGATACATAAAACGGAGTGGTTTATAAACTGACATTGGACTTTCTGGTGATAAACACTAAAATTTTGAAATAAGGTTCCCATTCATGGTGTAGCTGTGAAAGCATGTAATGAACAGAGTAGTGCTATCATTATCACACACCGCTCAACTGTACTCAGCGAAAATGTTCAGGATTCAAATACCTTATTATTTTGATGAACTGTATATGTGTTTTGAGCTCTTATGCCGAAGGTCCCCAACAAATATGAATGCGAATATTGTGACATCTAAAAGGGCAGCCAAAAGAAAACCAGTTATTTAATAAAGTGTAACTATTTTAAGAACCTGCATGCCATTTACACTCTATTTTAATTTTTGTTGCATTTCTCACTAAAAGTGTTCTAAATGATGAGTAATAGCCTTTAGTGAAGACGCGGGAGTCGTACTTTAAGCAGAACCTGTATTATCGGCATAAACGGGTTTTTTTCGGGCGTACACGGATAGCTCCAACACCGTACAGCCGATTTCAAAAATTCTTGCACCTAACGATAGCCCACATTGAGGTACATGACAGCATTTGAGGAAATTTCGAAATTCAAGTAAAATAGTCAAAATTTTGAAAAAAGTTTGAAACTTTTTTAGGTTTTTCCAAAATTTAGAAAATTGTTGAGCCGGGCTGTTACACTGCTGTAATTGTTGTATACAGCATTACTACGCATAAATTCGCTCATTTACGTAAAAATGATATTTCGGGCAATTGTTTTTCAAAATTTTGACTACTTTTTCGAGTGTAAATGGCATGCAGGTTCTGAAAATAGTTACTCCACACATTCTCAACCGCCCCGAATTTACTTCGTACACTATGTACTAGTTTAGCGCCATTTTTTGACGCGACTTCAACCAGCTTCAACTCCTCGGCAGAAGTTATATACGGGCAATTTTCACGGGCCATAATTGTCGTCATAATCCAGTAAATTTGCCCGCCCTCCAACTTGATTAACCTTGAGAGTCAAGCTAAAATTTGAATTAAATACCAAATTAATGTCCATTTGAATCCCCGAAATTAGTTAGGACGTAAGAGACGACAAGAGAGGCAAGTCGAGAAATACATATCTCGCTCGCGATATGTATTTGCATGTGATTAAATTGGGCATAGTGTTCCCTCAAATTCACGTCTATCACTTTTCTCGACATACGGCACATGGCTCGGGTCCGCATTGATCGTGAATGCATAATAATGCAGATACAGATTTTACTGCGTCCAAGCCAACGCGGGAAGAGTTCAAACTTTCAGCTGAACCGAGTCGACCGGCTACATAATTCCGAGGCTGGTCCAGGTTTTCTGTTGACCTTTCGTGTGAAAATACTTTGTACTTGTTCTGCCGTTCTTTCAGGATGTACAGTTGTTTAATATAACCTATTCAATTTAAATTGATACTCCCTAGAAATTTTCCTTCTGCGTCGTTAATTAAAACTACATTGTTTTAAAAGATGAGGCTAGAGGAAGAAATATCTGATTACAGGTGCGTCCTATTGAATTCGAAATTATTTACGTTTTTTTAGCCTTTAGTTCGACAGCCTTTGACTCACTGACTCGAAACCCTAACGTAATTCTCTTTGGTTCCACCCAGGGTGAGTTCAGTGTTAAATAATGACCGAAAACAGTTCGGGAAAAAATATTTGTTTGACGGGAACGATGAAACATGCTGGAATTCGGACCAAGTAAGCCACATTGCATCCTCGAAATGAATCAAATTATTTGACAACCATATATAAAATTCTATTCCATGCTCTCAGGGTTCTCCTCAATGGATTTTATTTTCATTCCCATCCGCTCGTAAAATATCCAAGGTCAAGCTTCAGTTCCAAGGTGGTTTCGTCGGGAAGGATTGCCTCCTTGAAGCCCTAGATACTCCTACTGCTGAATCGTCGGCGAAGACATTCGGATTCTTCCCCCAGGATGTGAATTCTGCCCAGGAATTCATCTGTGCCGAGCCTTTGGAATCTACGAAATTCCGACTAACTTTTCGTTCAAGCACAGACTTTTACGGTAGAATAATTTTGTACCATCTACAACTTTTTAGCAGCTGAGAATAATAATTTTCTTATTCCACAGCTTCGTTAAGTTCAAAAGAGCATCGCCTGAACTCTTGAAATAATTGAAATTGTAAAAAATTGATTGCACTTTAGAATGGAAAAATTATGCTGATTGGTCTTGAGATGAGACTACTAATTACAGAGGATACGAAGTGGAATATTAGAAATACAGATGACAGTTTTCACTTTCTCAGCATGTCAAGCAGTTCTGCTGCAGAGGGTCTCCCATTCGGCAGTTTGGATAGCATCCGAGGAAGAACTTGATCCTGCAAAAGTGGCCAGATTCGCATACCCTTCTTGGCTATCATAAAATCTTGTTTAAAACAGTTCTCGTTTCAGAGAAAATTTGATTACCAGTTTCCTCACTCCAGTAGCGAGATCTCTTTTTTCCAGTCTTGTGTTCAGCTCCTGCCGGGTTTTGATGAGTTGAGCCAACTCGAATAATGTCACACCCGCCGAGTATATGTCACTCTACACAAAACAGCAACAATCAGAGAAAATCATCTTTATCAATTAACGTGAGTTAACAAACCTTTTGTGTCATAAGACGCTCGCTGGCACAGTACGGACTAGTCCCACGACGCCCGCTCACTTGTTCTCCGTGAACAGCCAGTCCGAAATCCCCAATCTTCACAGTACGGCAGGACTCATCCTTCCAGAATAAGTTGCTGGGCTAAATGTGAGCATTAAGGAGTAAGCCCCTAGCATGAAATCATCGTCTCTATTACTGATCAACTGAATAGGACTCGTTCCTACATTAATATCAAGGTGCAAAATCCCATGGTCATGAATCCATTCCAACCCTGAAACGAGTTGTTCCGCTATCATTGTAGATAGGGTCTCAAAATCTGACGGACGTGGCCCCTCTTGAACCCGCTCCTTCCATTTCCGCAAGGACTCCCCGCAAAGTTCCATGTGCAAGTAGAACACCAGAGAATCGTCCACAAAACCGTCATCGCTCTCCTCCTCACTGCAGTCCATGGCCAACCAAGAGTCGTGGAAGTGGACGACGTTGGGATGACCCGAGAGTTCCTTCAGACTTTTAGACTCCGTCAAAAGCATCTTGATCTCGTCCAGACACTCTACAGCCGGACGTATCTGCTTCACGGCAAAATGGTCCCCGGGCAGATCCACCATAACTGCCTTCACTTTGTCCACTCTACCGAAACGACCTCGACCCAAATTTTCAATGACCAGGAAATTCTCCCGAAATTTAGATCGTCTCCTCAGAGCTTCATATAACTCGATTATAGTCCTGTTGTACAGCAAATTGCACACCGTAATATTACTCCCCAGAATTAGCTGAAAATCCATAAGGGACAGCCTTGTTGTACTTTATTATTACGTGTATTTCTCCTTCGATAACAATTCACTAGAAGCGCTAAACTCCCCAAGCAACCGGCTTTTGTCTTCTTCAGTCAGTGACTCAAATGGTATATCCACGCCCACAAATCTGAGCAGCTCAAAAGTGTCTGCCGAAAAAACAGAAAACATGTACTTCACATAATTTGACACCAAAACTTTCACACTCATTTACACCCTTTGAACAAAACTTACATTCTTTAGCCTCACGTACACTTTGATCCACACTTCTGTCTGATGACCCTCGTCCGCCAAACCCATCAACCTCAGTAGACTTCACATAATTTTCAATACTCTTCTCTGCTCCGGCTCGACCATCACTTTGTATGGAACCATCCGTATCATCCTTGCTAAAAGCATCTTTTTGTTTCTGCCGAAAAGTTTTTTCTAGTAAAATCCAGATTATCAGCTTCACTTCCGGTAGGGTGACCTCATCCACGGGTAAGCTAGAAACTCGGACATATTCATCCAAGTCATCCCCAACACCTGTATTTGAAAGGAAAAGCAAATATAGTACAAACGAATACGGAATAATTGAGTTTCAAATTAGTCAACCTTTACCGAAGTCAAAGTCTTTGATTGTCTCTAAATGCAGATTTGCAAGGTTCATCGTGACAATTTTGTTGGCATTTCTTTGTGATTGACGTCCTCCTTGGCACTGAATGTCCACGTAGCTGAACATTCAGGTGGGCACATATGAAAAATGTACCCTTACATCGAGGGCTCTTCTCAAGTACTCGTCAAGGTAATCTCGTGAGAACTTGCTAGTTTTTACAGGCAGAGGTAGTTATGAAATAGCCCTGAGAACTTTCCCACGGAGTCCTAGCTACTGACTTTATTTGCAGTACTCGTCACCTACAACTATTCCAGCGGGCCACCGCAGCATTCCTGCACTTCTGCCAACAGGGTAGGTTGGAGAGCCTCAATGGAAATGAATTCATTGGGCTGGTTCGGTTCATTTCCCGCGTTCACGCCAAGGAATTCTACACAAGTGAAAAGGAGACGGTATGCAATTATAAACCCACACGAAACCCGAGGCATACAATATGCACACATTTCATGGCCAAAACCCGTTCTGCTCTATGAGAAATTATTACAACCAACTTTTTAGCAGCATTTCAGTATTTTTATTATCATGTTTTCACTTTCCCACTTTCCAATAAATTTACTCGTTTTCCGTCTGTACGTAGAGTTTCCACAAAATACTGAGTACGTACGTTCGTTTAATGTTAAAAAATTGAAACTAAGAGCTCGTCTCCTGATTTGTACTGAACGTGATACAAAAGAACAGCGAGATGCTTCCTTATACAGGAATATTCTTATGACAACAAGCGACAGAGCTGGCAGAACTACGTGTGAAGTAGCGGTTCCCCTACTCAAAAGGTCAAAACAAGTCAACAGCACATTCGCAAATGTTGCTATACAACTCCATGGACAAAATTCAAAAGTTAAACCGTCAAAACTACCCAAATCCCTGCCAACTGCTGGAAAATTACAGAGATCTTTGAGCAGAGACTCGTTAGAGTATCCAGAGCAGACTCTGCCAGAGCAATAAACACTTGGCGTGAGATTTATATCAGCCCCGGTGTACAGGAGCAAACGGGATCAAATCTGAGAGTATGGAGTTCAACTTTTTCATACATAATGAGAGGAGGGCGACGGTCGGGACAACAAGAATAATAATAATATTATTATACATTAGTGTTTGGAAAAATCTTTTTAATACACTCTGCGCTTCGAAACCCCTATGATCGTTTTATCCGTACAAAATTGTGGAAGCAAAATAAATTATGACAGAGATGGTACAAGATTCCAGGTAGAGGAGCTCACGTAAAACGGAAAGAAATACTACACACTACTTCGCTATCTCCTCTGCATACTCGGGTACACTGTGAGGACGCGGTTGATGGCATCTCCGCCAATGACCTGAGCTCTGGGTTGGTTACCCCGATTAGCGCTGAGGGCCTGTCGGAGCATATTCCGAAACTGGCCAAGCTTCGGCTGAAGTTCCTTACAGTTGACAAGGGGCATTTCCAAACTTCGCTGGATGCTATACCCATTTTGTAGAAGGAGTCGGATCTGAGACCTAGAAGAAGAATGCATTTGTTTACGAATGTTGGTTACTTCTGGCCAAAATGATTTACTTCTACATCAGATCTAAAAATTTGCTCACATGTTGGGCAAATATACGTTGATCCCGAGACGGTTGAGTAATTGGACAGCAACGCTATTAATTGGGAGTCCATTAGCAAAGACGCTGATAAAATAAGGGAGTAGAATCAATGGATTATCATGTACACAGGGTCTCATGTTCACAGTGTGGATAGCATGCCCGTCCACGGATACCTGGTAAGAACAGGAAAAAACCGTTTAAATGATGTGCAAAATTCATTCCATAAAGGTAACTTGAGTGTTTTGGCTTTTGAATGAGCTTACTCACCGCACCGAGGATGTACGCTCCCGGCTTGGCGCTTTCAGATGACTCATCCAGCTGAATAATTCGATCCACTTTGGTGTTGGTAGGATAGGAATCCGTCGCTTTGATTTTCTGTAATGCACTTGCACTCACGGCCCTTGTGTATGTGTTCACCCCTCCTGCCGGTCGGTTAACTTGAACCCCGTTAATATTTACATTAATGTCCCGCCGAACGGTACTGCTCACCCCATAGGCAGCACTCGCACCGTTGATGAGACCGGCAGGGCCCCGCACAACAGTCGTCGGCGTGGTCGTGGACATTGACGTGGCCATTTTTTCACAATTGTTAGAGTGAGAAGCATTTCTACTTGACGGATTTGACACTTGCTGCTGTTGCTGCGAACCTCCATGGACAACTCCATTAAGGCTCTGCTTTGGAAGCAAGGATTTCCCCTTTCCGGGTGGCCAGCACTGTTCCGTGAACTGAGTTCGTTTAGGAAAATACGCTTTTAAGTCGGATAATTTCACTATGTTCATCTCGTCACCGGCAATCAGCTCCTTCCGAACCCCTTGAACTTTACAACACACTTTGAGGTATGCGAGATCCCACCCTGTGAGCGTCTGGAAAAAGAAAATTCCCCGTAAGTTAAACCTGTGAAACGTCCAATTTGGTAATGTAAGATCTAAATAACGGAGGTTCAGAGTGAGCAGTGTGCTCACTAGAGGTTTTCAACCTCATTTTGCAGTGCTCGAATAAAACTTTAAAATTATCACACTAATTTGAAAGAATACGAAAGATGTTCATAATAGACTTTAATAGAGATACTATATTAAGGAAGCTATGAAGAGACAGTAACTTAATTAGCTAGATACAGGACACAGAGCACTCCAAAAGTTCAGCTGCACTACGCTATCATCATGTCCTCCACCATCAAAATTATTACTATATCCTAGCCCCCTCGGTCAGTAAATCAACTCGCCTTAGCTTTTGCTTTAAGTATATCAGTCTGGCCTTCGAAATAGAAGAGGGGAACGCCCTTTTCCTTGTCGGTCCCGGGTTCACTCCGTAAAACAGTGTAAGGGATGAGGGACTCGTTGTTAACTCGGACGAAGCCACACCGAGAGAAGTCACTGGCCTTGTTCTGTCCACCACTTGCTAGTACATTGTATGCAAACGTGAGGTAGTCGTAGAACTCCTCAACTTCCTGCAACGTCACAACGAGATCCTTCTCCGTGAATGGGGCCGCCCCGTACAAACTGTCACAGTGCCAGTGATTGATGTAAGTTAATAGTTTTGCTTCAGCTGCCGTTGCCTGGAACAGATGACAAGCATCAACTGTAAATCAGTCCCTCTCCCCACCAACTCACCACCGATGCCGTAAAAGAATCAATGGTTGATCAATTGGAGCGATCATGGACCTCACAAAGATATTTTACAAGCAAGATAGATTCACAAAAAAGTTTACAAAGCACGACATCACAGCAGTACAGGCAGAACAGAAATGAGCGATAGCACATAATAAGAAATAAAAGTCTCACACTAAAAACTTACTTTAACTACACTTACAAAATGACTGCAGAGCTTGGCTGAATGATAAATTTCTTGCGGTAAAACGTTGAGAAGATCTCCCATCACGGAAGACTCCACCATTCGGACACAACAGTACTTAATTCCATTTCGAAATAGACAAGGGATAAACTTTTCTTTCCCAACGGCCGTCCACTGAAACCTACCGATGGCACTGTCGATATCAAATCTGTAAGATCCATAATACAAGAATATTGAGGGTCTCACGTTCACAAATAAATCCACCAAACACGAGATATCACATCAATATCGTGATGTGAAAGAACCCGAAGGGTTAAAAAAAACTTTGCCTCTTTCTCTACCCTTCTCATAATCACCTAATATAAATTTATCACGTTGGAATTCTATACGAGCTAGTACTAATACCAAAACTACATTTCGAAATACTAGTAAAGGAAAAATTTAAGATCGCCAGGTCATTGGCAAAATCGAACCCTGCGTGCTGAGGTAAGTCCGGAGGAGCAGTTCCATTCACACCCGGGATGGGTATCTGAGGGACAGCCCGGGTCAACAACTTCTTCGCCCACTCATCAATATCCCTATCCTCCGCTGACCTTTTCCGGGAATTTTCCTTCTTAATCTGCGTTTCTCCACTCATCCTGACCGTTCAGAGGGACTCCAATATTTTGAGTTCATTTAACTAGATCGCCAAGATTCCTAAGAAATTACACAAATAATTCACATCAACTTCATGAGTCAGTCAACTCAGAACATAATAAGCCCTTTCAATTCATTACAACCTTCCAATCCCAGTCCATCCACCTTTCCCATCCACACTCACAATCTCTTATGTGCACTGGGCCTGGATATTCCTAGTCCACCATCTATAGCGGGATAATATTAGCCCACTGATTTACTGACAGCCAGGGGGATAACTCCCAGATTTTTCCGTAACCACCTTTATATTTTCCCCGCGTACAAATTCAGTGACAAATGGGAGGACTCACATTCACACTCGCATTACGCAGACTTAAATCCTCCACCACTGCACCGTACATACATGAATGGAAAAGGTAACTTAACATCAGCACGCTCACACTGGAGTTTTTCCGCTTCACATTTTATTATGATTTCACCTACTTACCCTCGTGGCTTCGCGGACAAAATACAGGCAACTAATAGGTCTCAATAACGACATAAAATTTGAAAACAACTTGTTCTCTTCAAAGATGGCCTCGAACTCGTTCACTGAATTTTAAGCCATCATCTCACGTGATTCTTTCCTCTGTAAGGGGGGGAAGCAGATGCGAACGCTCAGAATGGAAACTGTGTATAGAGGTGACGACGAGGAGCGAGGAACCTTTGGGTCGAGGAGTGGAAAAACCGCCCGCAGACGATGTGCAACCCACAACAGCCCGACCCCCGAGCTCGCTCAGGGATCTCCAGTTGGGGGCCGGCCAGTACTCAAGTTTGAGGGGGCGACTGGGGTTTAGCAATGTAGAGCATTCGCATACATACTCATTCCAACCCGTTGGTTCACCAGGGTCGGCAGTATTGACTCATCAGCGTACCCTTTCAAGCTTGGCCGCATGCGCGAACGTGCAATGCTTCCCATTCCATCATCTACATCCGTGCACTAGCGCCAGCACGTTCACGATTGTGCGACCCAGTAACTTATATTGATTGATGATAGCGACGGCATGCGTCGTCGCCCCCTTCTGAAACGGAGCGGTCCCCTAATTACGTTTTACCTCCCAGAATGGCGTCATCAGGGGAAGTTCAAGTAGGCAGGTAGGGAAGTGGTGCCTGGTGCCGCCATCTGAGCTCGTTATAGCTGGTTCCAATTAAAGATGTGGTACGAGTTTCTGTTCGGGTATCAATGCGCAGCCACAAGGAGCACCTGGGGTCAGAGCGCATGCCACTGTAGCTAGCGCTGCCTATAGCAATTGTGACCTAAGCCAAATGTCGTTACTCGTTCCCATTCACGGAGGCAGACAGTGAACTATGGGAACTAGTCAACTAGTAGGGGTGGCTTTTTCGCTATGGCTCGTTTCAAGTTGCACTTATTCAAAAAAATTATTCGCAATTCAAACAAAATTAACATAAAGAAACATAACTACAACTTGAAAACAGGCTACAACGAAGTCTAATAACTTATTGAAGTCATAAATAAGTGCAACGTGCAACGACAAGTTCGAAGTAGTGAAAATTAGCCATGCTGCCATACACAAATTACTATATCTGTTGGGGTTTTTACGAATGTTATTGCATAACGTGGAAGCACATAATGTGAAGAAATTCAATTTCAGCTGTGGAGCAAGTCATTAACGCTTTGGGGGCGAAGCAAGAGTACAGAGGAGTGACTGTTTCCTCAGTGGGAACTCCCACTGTAAAATCCCCATAGGATTTTTCATGTACACAGTAGGGGCCACTATTGGGCGCTACAAGTGTGCTTTGAGATTGGTTCTCATGGTGGAGATGATTAATAAACCATGTCAACAGTGACCTGTTCAACTCACAAAAACAACGGGAAAGCGTTATAGGTATCATTTAATACCATTTTGTGGTGGAGCAAAACAGACTAAGGATTAACATGGTTACTTTAGGTGCAGTATGCTATTTACTGCGAGCAGGAGTAGTGCTAGTTCGAATCGGAAAAGCAAGTGAAGAGAAGATGTAAGAGAGTAAACGTGTGATGATCAAGGCCCGGTGCGAGGCTGGAGCCTAAGGGTGCATAGGGTTTACCTTGCAAAAAGAAGGAAGATGAATTATGAATGGATTGAAAGAATAGGAGAACAACAAAGCTCCACACTTCCACGTGTAAGGTTAGAAACGTACCGAAAGTTCTAGTTTTCATGGGAATAATGAGCAGTGGATATTTCGAATTAAATAATTGGTCATTTCGCTGAATCAGTCGATATTTCGACATCTTCGAATATTAATTTGCAATGATATACCATCATGCCATTTAGTAGAGCACCTTTTCCGAACAAACTGTTAAAGCTACGAATTCTACATAATCAACCGGAATACAGCAGCATAATGGAAAGTAATGTATCAAGCAGTAGGTGGGTTTGTAAAGTGGGTCTAGTGTCTGTTAACGTGCGCCTGTATCCCCCCTATTCATGTTCTTTTAGACACCGTTGCGGGCCCACACATGATTATTTGCCAGTTTTTTCTGTGGTTATGGATAGTGTGGGCCTCGGATGACTTCGTAGATGGGAGTTGTGCGCAGCTGAAGTTGGTGAGAATAGTGTATTTTAAGCTGAAATCGAAACGACGATCACCGTCGTAATTGCGACTGTGCAGTGCTTCGACGGACAACTTGGGTAATGTGTTACCTGCATTGTTACTAAATCCGGTATAGTGCTTGGTGTAGTAGTGGGGACACTGGTGCAAGTTATCAGGATTGAGTGGAAACCCTTGTGTGCAGTGGGAAAGGATGAGAATGGAGGACGACGGAGGCAGTCAGCTATGCTCTCACTAGCTGGTTTGCCCACACGTTGTGTGGGTGCACATTAACGCCCCCTTAAAGAATTCCCACTTTAATGTGCACCCACACAACATGTGGGCAAACCAGCTAGTCTTGAGCAACCAATTTTGGTGTGTAATTAATTTGGTGTTGTTTAACTGTATAATTATACAATGTTTTCGCCGTCGGGACAGTACTAAATATTGTGTCAATGTATACGCGATTACAAATGTACATGAACGATACGTGCGTTCCAGAACACTGGTGGGCGGTTTAACGCGAGTACAAAATACTATGGAACGCAAGCTTGGAGGACACGGGTACACCATCCCGTGCCTGCACGTAATGCTACTTACACTAATCCTTCGTCGCATAACAATATTGCAGCACGTGGTATCCAACTCAGTATTTTGCACACCAAAGGTAGTCTGCAAAATAAGGATGAAGAAAATTTTGTAAACACATATAATTGCTAATACAAACCACAGAGTGTACAACGGGCGTTCAGAAAGCCTGGGTGCATATACTTTATGTATGTATCGGATAAAATATGTTTTGCACAACGTGGTTGCACCAACACCTATGTACGTGTACTGTCGCGAACATGTAACATTTCCACCATAAGCTTGTAGAAATTTGTTTACAGCAAAAGTAGTTTGTACAAATGTATAAGCTCATAGGTGTGCAAAATCTCGCTTACACCTTATGTAGTTTGCACCTCAATACTGAAGAAAGTCGTAAGTGCAAATTACTTATGTTAAATTTGCCGTAATGTTCAATTCGATGGTGTCGTTGTCGAAGCGGTTGTCGTACTATTGTACAGGGTGTCTCAATAGGATATAATAAGTCCTTAGCAACCAGGGAGGTTACTATGGTCATATACTATGAAACTCACTAGTGTCACGCATATGCAAAAACTGTGGCCTGCCTATCTTAACCCGCGTGGCGCCAAATGAATTATTACATGAACAATAATAACCAAAATTACTAGGTCCTTGGGAGACTTCTTGGGTTTGGTGCATGTGGATTTATTTGGTGCAACGACATGCGGTGGTGTAGCAGGTGGGTTATGGTGTGCGTAAATTATAATTGTTGGGATCTCGTGAATATCGTGTAGAAAAAGAGTAATAAGTAGTAGTAGCATTAAGAAAAACTCCTGATTTCGAGTTTTTGACGTGTCTCATCTAGTACGGAACTGTTGGCACTCCGACCTTGCAATGTTTGGCTTTACAGATGGCATAGTGCCGGGAGCCAATTTGGGACTTCACGTAGGACAAATATTGATGCACCTAGCCTGAAGCATTAGTAAAAGCACTTTCGAACGCGCTATTGCATATGTCTGTGCGCGCTAGAGTTTAGGAGTTACAGGCGAAAAAGTGTCCCATTTACGGTAATGTTAAAACACCTTGTTATTTTGTTCCACTCGGATATCTCAGGAACCAATGGACTGACCCAAATGAGATTGGTACCAAACAAATTCTCAAAGCCTCAGGACTGGATTGGTACTAAAATCATTGATGTGCAACCAGGGGTTCAGGAGCTAGATTGAAAACAAATGTGACATATCCTATTGAGACACCCTGAATACGTGCTTTGCAAAAGAATAGTGCTCATAGTTTTGTGTATATCTAAGTCGAAGAAGATGCGTAAAACATTATTTTGTGTAGGAAAAGAAAGTTAGTCTCTTTACTCACTTCCAACAAATTCTGCACCCACACATATGTTATTGCAGTCGCTATATTTCCACCTGTCTTTCTTGTGCTTGTTCTTTTAATGGGGCTGTAAATTATCAGGTCGACGGTATCTACGCTTACGAATAGGACATTCAAAGGCACCTGGTTGGTGAAAAAACTTGCGCTTTGGACTCCATGTTTTTTATTGCATATAGTGCACTATTTTTTAGCACCCACAGAAAACGTTTGCCAGGATTTCTGCTGTACAGAAGATGTAGGTGCGACAGGCTTGACTGGTAAAACAACATATGGATACTCTTCAGGACTGTCGTGGTGCGGTGGTGCAGTACAACCTTGTTAACCACAAAAATGAGCAAAATAGTAGAACTTCACGTAATAGCTAAATATAGTGCAGTACCCTCCAGCATATACCGTTCGCTGTCTAGTAATTCTTGTTGTCCAACAGTAATAGTTGTCCAAAATAAGATGTCCTCCACTAAGCCATGCGTAAAGTCTATGAATATTGCATGCATGGTGACTAT